>JASXSY010001855.1:0-89788 GCA_034509805.1 Sipha maydis | reverse complement strand
CTTCAGAAAAAATAACCCAAATCCTTACCATTTAAAATATGTCTATCACAAAAAGTCATTATTTTACTATTTCAATCCGCTTTTTGTCGACAACTTAAAAAACTCTAAAATGTATTCCCCTTAGACACTATTTTGATTAAAAAGTTGCTGTATGACAACTTTGCAGTGGAATGAAGTGTGTACTAAAAAATTTAAGTATCAATGTGAAGCCAATCAATTCACCGATTAGCTTGGACTTAAAAAACGTTGAGCATAAAGGTTAGATATTAAAATAATACCAAAGAGTTCCAGTCTTCTATAAATATACCACCCATGTCCATTGTATTATATTATATATGAAATTCGCAAAATAACAACATATATTGATATTTTATTAAAATATAGCACATTTACAAAATTGGGTTTCGAAAAATTTGTTCGTATGTAAACATATCCTGGTTTCAATTGATATATTTACATAAATTAACGTATTAAATCTATAAATATTCTCAGTACTAAACGATTAAGAATCAGAATAATTATAGTTAATAAATTGTGAATGGATTGTTTTTGTTACCATCATTTTAATTTTTATTATTATTTTTTACATAAAAACATTTTTTTATCTCTACCAATTTGCTCATCTTGCTCTTAATTAATTATATTTATACATTTATCGAGTTGAAATAGAGTATATTTATCTTTTGACAATTTATTACTGTATCTATACTTTTATCTGAATGATTATTTATTACCCAATCCTAACACCATATGTTCTTGTATGAAGTATAGGAAACAGGAAGTTATTATTGTGTTAGTTAATAATGATCGTGAACAATATTAAATAATAATAATATATAATAATAATAATATTAAATAATGCACGCATAATGTACTTATTTACTATATTAGTTGTGCGAGATTTCCAAATAACGACTGGACAATAATAATAATTATAATAACTATAATAATAATAATAATTATAATATACACTAACGATTCTATACTATGACGTAACATATATTTGAATTGCAGTACACAAGAAGTAGCAGAGCGGCTATTTTGCTTTTCATCACTTAATTATTTTTTTTTCCCGTACAGGTCTCGGAGATCGTCCGGCCACAGGCAATAGCACTCCACAAAGCCGAGTCGTCAATCCCGGAGGTAAGACATTATTTTATAATATAATGGATTTATTATTTTACAATGATGAACCCACGGTGTTAATAGAAATATTCCGTGAAACAGTCGTCTAAAGAACGGTCCCTCCAAACATTATGAACAACAGTGGTCGTAGATGCAAATTGTACTTGGCTTTCATCACAATTGTATCAATATCGTACCTGAATAATCGAATATTTTCTTGAAAATAAGTGTTTATTCTCAAACACACGATGTCGTATATATTTTAATTACACAAAATCCAAAAACGTTTGGATTAGACCTCTCGTTTTGACGCAAATATCTATATACACTCATGCATACATATGAATAATTAAAATTAATCGACCTCAAACTTAAACTGCGGACAACGGCCTTTGGTACTGATTTTAGCTTGAAGAGTGTCTTAAGTAAGATCTATCGTACTAATCATTACTATTATATATGCATTCGCGAATGAAAATTACCGAACTATCTGTTATACTTATGACGTATAGTGATGCAGTAAATCGACTTCACTTTTCAAATGTGTAATTAATCAACAAAATAACGTCGAGTGTACAATATTAACACCACGTTTCGACCAAGTGTCCATTTGAAATGATTCAGTATTAATTGAATGGTCGCGACCATTTGTACTGCATGTCGAATGATTTCATAGAATGCGTATATATTTATGACCGAAAACATATTGATTTATTTGTACTCAATTATATTTTCATTTAATCGCGTACCCGAATAAATAATAAAAATAACCAACTATGGAATAATTAATTTATTGTTGTTGTTGTTGTTGTTATTGTTTTTTCTTTTCGTATTTATTTCTTCAGTTCGATATTGAATTATATATTTTTCTTCAGTGAAGGAATTTTTCAATATCATTTAATTATAATTGATGTTTTTTTATTAGTTTGGTAAAATATTAATAAATTCTATTGTGGTATTTTATAAACAATATTTACAATTTACAATTTGTTTTTACAACGCCGCTGCTCTACCAAGTGTTTGAGTGTATTCGTATATTACAATGAAATTATTCACCAGTAAATTTTTCCATCGTTCGTTAATATTCCATACCAACACATAATATTACAATTTTAATCAGCTCAATTGTCTTTGTCTGCACATACTTTTAATTCAATTGTTTTTAGCAGATTAATTTAAAAACAACAAATAAACTATTTTATTATATATCATAATAACGATATTATTGGTAGGTTGCGCAACTCTATTGACAACGGAATCGAATTAATAATATTATTATTGATATACCTCATTTAATAACTAATTCGAATTGTTATCGACAAATTATTTTTTTTTTTATTTTTTTTTTCTTAGAATTCTACAATAATATGAATTGCGTTATACATTTTTTAATTAAACCGAGAAAATTGCGTGTTATTTTTGCAGAGGTTCCGCCGTATAAATAATATATAAGGAATTTAGAGTATAAAAAAAAACCCAACAACAGCGAATACAAATTAATAAATAGAAGACGTATAATGTAGTATAAATTCCTTTTAAACGTGTATGATTGAGATTTATTGCGGTCGATTCGCGCAACGAATTTGTAACATTCATTACTTCTACGCTCGACCGGAATCGCGTTTATGGTTCGATCAAAAACTGCTCTAAATGTACTATATTAACGTGGCGTGCACCACTAATATTAATAATTTGTCCGTCGTTTTGCGCGAGGATTTTTGTTTTCATTTCGTTATAATACGTGAGCGCGTCATTTATTTATGACTGCGTTTCACCGTTGACTGCACTACGAACATATGATATTATATTGCTTGCTATGTGGCGTGTACGACCTTTATTCAAAACGTTATAATCATTATTGTGCTCGTGCTCATGCATGTCGATCCGAGTGACAGTTTATTTTCCTTTGCAAGCACACCTAATAAAATAAAACACTATGGTAAATATTTATATATAGAAAGTGACATAATAAAAATGTGTCTCGATCAAGACGTGTGTTTGCAATTTTTTTCTCCGTTCATATTTCATAATTTCCTAAAGCTCGTGAAAACGCGACGTTACCTCAACGCGCACGTCCAACGTTATTTTACGCGCTAACATCGTGAATAAACTATTTTCATATAAAACTTTCTCTTTTTCTAGAAACATTCCTCGCTCGCATAAATATAATTATTCATACCACGAATTCGTATTATTCCAACCATCGACACATTTGACAACCAAATGCTTTCTGAGTATAATATATTAATTTTTGCAAAAAAAAGAAACAATTAACTTCATAATGTTCTATTGATAAATGTTTTTATACCGATGCATTTCGGATGACTTTTTTTTATTTCTCTCATAGTATTACAACTGCAGTCTGACAATACATCAAATATAGTGACGGATGTAGATTAAAAACACTTCTAAATTATTTTTTGTGTATTCATAAACGCATTCACATGAAAAAAAAATAAACGTTGTAAAATGTGTAGAAAAATAAGCGTTTTGCGTTTCTCGAACAATTTAATTTTGTGTATCAGAAGAAATATAATTCAAGTGAAATCTGTGCACAATTTAACACAATAAGTAAATATACAAAAATGTAAATAAAAACATAATTGAAATACGTTGAGAAGCTAAATTGTCCTGCAGTGATAGGACCCTTATTTAGATATTTTCTTCTTTTTTCGTCCTAAATTGATCCCGACATTAACGTTAAACATGGAACTATCAGAAATCGTGATTGCATATTGATATTGTACTTAATATCGATCAAATAGATAACCTTACGTGGAATTTTTTTCAGCTTCTAAGTCGATAGTTTGCTTGTAATAGTAATATCGTGCGGCTCCTATATCACCGTGCTGTATGTTGTTTAATTTGCGTTTAATTTATTTTATTTACAAGCAGACGTACGCGTCTCTAAACGTCACTCGAACGCCGTCCCACTACTGCGAATGACTACTGAGTTGTGACGCGCAAGGTCCACCAAAACGTTATATTTGTCTGTTGTTATTATCAAGCCAATAATTGTCGTCTAATGAATGGAAAGAGAAAAACTTAAATCGAACGCTATTTCAAAATTCGGTGTGTACCGCATATATGTGCGCACTATTCGACGATATTCGACTATGCTATCGCGTATACTGTATACGGATTTACGCCCTTGTTATACGTGCGCCAACGTAATATATTTTATTGAAATCAGAACGAAGAAAAAGCCCTTGTTATTTCTACGAATGCCACTGCATACTAATAATATGATATGTTTCATGCGGTATCGTTGAATTTTTATCTTCCGTGAATCTTCTTTAAATGGTTGCATTTACAAACGTAAACACACATACGTATTTTGGTGTAAAACTGTCATATTTGATCTTTGTAAGTACGGTAGGGTGAAGAAAGAGTACGTTTTTTTATTTTATTTTTTTTGGTCTTGGCCACAGCACGAGTAAAGGAGAGGAAGTGTTGTTTTGGCTGCTGTTTAGTAGACCGCGTTATTATACCGACGCACGTGTCCACTTCGAATGTCTACCGAGAATCACATACCGATATAGAGCGATGAAAGGAAACTCACGATGATTAGATAGGTAGTTTATACGCGTGCAGAGGATAAGACCAAATAGCATTAGCAAAAGAACGTGCGATTTTGTTAACGAAACACGTGTGTATGGAGTTCACAATGCGTGCAATTCGTTTAACTCGTGATGAAAACCCGTCGCTTTCGCGTTCAAAAGAATCGCCTATCTCGCAACAGCAATAATGCCAGCAATTTTACGTGTACACATCATTGTTGTTGATTTCGTTAATTTTTCTCGCGCGCGCACTACACACGTCCGCACATCCGCTGCGCGGAAACGTTTTTAATGCAACAATACATCAATGAACAACAGGTACGCGAACACGTTGATGTTTACATCCTAACCGCACGTATAAAATAGTTTCGCGTTTGTGATTTCGCGAAGACATTTACACCGCAAAGCATGCGTTTGACGTATAAATTGCTGGTTTTATTCTATTTACTACATATATTTATATACAAATATGTAAATATATACATAAAGCTATTCGCGCGCGTTTGCGTATGCTAAATTTTATACGCGTTAAGAGCGTATAACTGTGGGTGTGTGTGATTGTAAAACAAATGTATCATACATGTGTGCGTGTGCGCACGTCTGTTTTCGTAAGTGTCTTTGTTCACGATGTATCGTATAGATTTTAATTAAATCGGCGCCGTTCGAAATGGAATACGCGTCGCTGTGGTCGATGTTTACGGTGGTGGTACGTAAGTATATTGTTGCACAAACTCGACGAATGACGTTGGCGCCTGAAAGCCGACGATTGTGCCGCAAGAGAGAACCATGTGTATTAAACACCTACCGACAACCGATTAGAGTTTGAATACGGTTAACCGTGCAACAGTTTGTCGCACATCTATTGCGTCGTAGGTCTTAAATTTGCGTAAGGTTCAGAGTCGTTATACATAATGTTGTATGGATCACTCCGGACGGAGCGCGGGCAAAGCATTAATATCACGGAGTTTTAAGAAAAAAATTAAATACGAAAATATATGTCATCCTTATTGATGAATACATTTTTTCCAAAACATATTTAGTTATACATCCACCCCTGCATTGTGCAGCACGTATCTGATGAATATACTTCAGGTACTGACCTTGCTTACAGAAAGAATTAAATGTACCGGTTTATGCAACAGTCGTGTAAGATCGTACGCAATTATGATTAGTCCATTGGAATTATTGCGTGCTATCAGTGATGTCGGTTGGAACCTGAACTGTATAACTCAACTTTTAATCCCTTAAGTCAGCCGTCCAAAACTTTGTAAATAGTTTATTACGTAAGACATAAGGCAAGCGCAGGATAGCAATAAAATCAACCTTAATTGATTTACCACCGCATTCGAATACACGATAGTTATTGTATATTATACATGTATATAAATAACCAAAGACGACTATGTCTTCTAAAGTAGTTAAAATACGCATTCAAAATATATATACAGAACTAAAACGCCGGTTAAATGCTCTTTGGAAGCTTCGCGTGTACGGAATTATTGGTAGAATGAACTATATAGGTACATAGTTTGTATAATTCAGCCATTGCTGAAATTAGAATAGTACTTGTGCATAGTGTACCTGAACCCGTAATTCCAAGACGCATTATAGGAAAGAAATGCAGTACGTATAAGAAGAAAATGCCAATGATCATTGCGACCACGGTTGTCCTAAATGTGAAAACATGTGAAAAATCTAAGCAGTTATAATAACAAAGTGCGAAAAAGTGAATTCGATCATCGTTCCTTACAGAAATTGATCCAAGGAGTGGAGGATGATAAAAGTAATCCCTCTCCCATTCTCAAAAAAAAAAATGTTAAATATGTATGTATATAAATATTAATTTTTACTAAATATGATTATATGAAAATATATATGTTAAATTGTATTTGTGTCGTATTTGTGTAAAAGGTTTAAATTAAGTTTTGATCATAAATGTATGGCTAAATTTTAAAATGCACCGCCTTCCTCTCTCATTATCTTCGCTTGAAATATATGGTATAGTGCATGTTTACAGTATGTTCAAATTAACAGTAAGGACTGCTGCCAATGGGAATTATTTTAACAACATAGACATCACTCCAAAAAGGCTTTACGGCTACTATAGGAATTTGAATTGAGAATAAATGGCATAAATAATTAATAAAATGATTATAAATTGTAGCTTTACTGTTATAAATACATTTTGCTAGTAATACAGTATAATATACGCATACGTATTAAACTTTTTTTTTTATAATATTTGGTACACATTTAATCCTACAGACCCAATTAATTTTTAGTGTATTTTATTTTAATAACTGTACAAATGTTGTTTTTGTTTCTTTTTTTTAACCATCCCAAATTTTCCACCGTATATGACTGATCTATTTTAGCGTTGTTGTTTTGATTTATTTCAATCATAATGATTCGAATACTTGTTGTTGAAAAAAACCTCAAATATATAAATTCGTTTTCTATATTTATTTAAAATGTGGTGTGCAAAATATAGCTCAACAAAGACTTATTGTGAAAAAATAAAAATAGCATCCCTCCAAGAATCCATCTTTTCAATGACAGGATTTACCAAATTTGTATAAAGATATACTCTGATATCGTAGCACATTTTTACACGAATCTCACGAGGTCTGATAATCAAAATAAATAATTCGAAAAAATCTGAAAAATACTTAAACTTACCTAAAAAACTCATTTTCACACTGCAGACTTTTATTAAAATAATCCTTGAATAATGTGACGTATTGGTATTTACTTAAAAAACAATTTTTAGAAAAAATGAACATGACATTTTTTCCTTTCTCTTTTGTGTCAACGAGTTTGATGTTACTTTTTGAATTATTAAAATCCTTCATGAGATGCAATATTGTAGCTGAAATTTTTATACCATCATTCTTGAATATCCGGAGTAAAAATATATCATCTTGGAGCCAATTATTTTTTACACAAAATGCTCTTCCATTTTTGGAGAGCTATACATACACAATAGGATTCACAGTTGTATAATATTTCATCTAACAAAACTAACATATAATACGCATAATTATTTAGGAATAGCTAACATACGTTCGTTTGTTTCTATAGGATTCATACGCCTAATGAACAAAAAATGAAATTATTTAAATTATTAAAGTCATTAAAGATCGAAATGTTGTCCTCAGATATTTATTCAAATTTTAAATTAATTCAATTAGAATGTGAAGAAAAAATAAGTATTTAGTCGATATAGTAATATTTTATTGTAAATCAATTATAAGCTACAGCTGTAACGAATACAAAATCACAATACTAATTATTAATTATTAATTTTATATTTTTTAAATTATTATTTTTATTTTAATTTTTTTTTTTTTAAATAAATATTGATTTATTCAATGGCCTTAATAACCTTTTAATTCACAATTCATGTATGTATTTTTGGTTAGTATGTATGTTAGTATGGTTAGGTATGTATGGTGCATGGGATACAGGATGAAAAATACTATAATCGCCGTTACGAACTACAAACTTCAATAGAATCAATTTTAATAGTTTGTCTCAGATACTTGCTTTTCATCTATTATATAAAAATATATTACATAATTGACTTTACAAAATAGGTACTTGCTTTCGATGTCTTATCAACAATTAGCCAATTTATATATTCTGACTGTTTGTATATAGTTCCGAATATTACACCGAAATATAGATAATTGATGTAGCGGTAAATTCATCAGCAAATTTGTCCCATAATTTAGAAAATCATTATCCATCGTAAGCTGATTACTATGCGAAATTATTGAATTTTCAAAACTTATAATGGTGTATTTTCCCCCAAAAGTTTCAACGGTAATTTATTGTGTAGTTACTGTTACGATGCTAATGGCCCATCAAGTTTTGGGACCAAGTTAAAAATGTCGTTTAATAAAGGTCACATATTTTGTGTACGTCAAAACTATTAGGTATTTTCGCACTCACTTTCATTATTTCATATTTGTTCTATACTTCTATGTTCTATCAAAAGTAACAACTACTGTTATTTTTAACAACTAAACAAAGGTAAAATTAAAAGTTTTGTATTTAATGCATACCCACACATATCATATAATTTGTCGTCTACGATGTACAACTCTGAACTGCGAGTATAGAAATCAACAATCAATTGGGGAAATTACTGGTGTATGTGACTACATGGTTACATCATGTCGGTATAATCCTTTCTCGTTTGTCTCGAGAAAACATAACAAAATTATAATTTTTAACAATTCTATAAGTTACGACGTATTGTTGTATTATTGAATATGCATCATAATGTACGAAGTTCCAATCTCCGTCCGAGACCTTTTTAACTAGATTTATATATTCTCCTTGATTAGATATTTAAACATATATATATTGTATATTATAATTAAAATGTATGATATAGTTCAGATAAATATCTACTATGTTTCTATCTTTATTTTTTTATTGTGCAAAGTTTTGAAAAAACTGTAAATTGTGTCAAATAATAATTTTTGCATTCACACAAATGGAATGCACAAAACTCTTATTCCAAAATAAATATGTAGCACAAGCTCTATATTTATTTAATTTAATTTTTTTATATTTTTCATATTATTATATGCCAGATATTTAGTGCTTGCATAATAAAATGTACTTGTCATTTTCTGTTCTGTCGTAAAGCAAGTAGGAAACGATTAACATGTTATTTTTATTTTTTCTTACAAAACATCTGTTAGATTTGTTCAAGCTAGGACTTAGCTTTTATTAATTTTTATACCTACACAAAATAATATAATATAATAATGTACGCAATTTCATACATTTCGATAGTATCGGTTGGATTTATTTCAAATAATATAGAAAAGTTTATGTTGCTTAAAAAATATAAACGAAAACTTTTTCCATTTAAAAACAGAATGAATATATTTTTCTTTAACGGAATTATTTCTCCTTAAGATACCGAACGTAAATTTTTATAAAAATAGTTATCAGGAATTCATAAAATAAAAATATATCTAATTGGAATTTTATAAACTGTGATTGAAGATATATTTTGTTGTTGACAATTAAATTGAGGTGATCCACTTTTCATAGAGTTTACTTGCATAGTTGCATTCTCTCTTCCGACTCGAATACACAAATTATTAGACATAATAGTATTATAACATAAAAATAGTTTAATTTCTTCTTATAATTTACGGCCGCAAAAATAAAATGTTATGTATATTATGACAACATTTTTACAATATTTATTCAAATATCCAAAAACTTAGATTAACTAAAAACGCTTTAATTTTTAACAATACACTAAAGTTACTGGACTAAATTTTCATAATGTAACGCATACTATTTCACAAACTTTAGGGTCGTCGATAAAAATACATACACATACACACACACACACACACACACACACACACACACACACACACACACACACACACCACACACCACACACACACACACACACACACACGATAATTCTATAATAATATTAAATAAATATTTTAATTTAATCGCCATCGCTGCACAGAATTTGACACGTTTTATTTTCCATGCATACACGTACATAACCTGTCGTACTCGTACATGTGTGCGTGTGTATTATACGTACACACATAACATGACAGTATAGGGTTTTGCTCGCGCGTATGTGTACACATAAAAGTTTTCGCATTCTGTCAACATTCGTTTCGTCAGCCCTGCTACTCGTCGTAGTCGCCGCCACCGCTGCCGCCACCTTCATCGACAACTGCGGAGGCTGCCGCGGCGGAAGCGGATCAATAAACGGAAGCTGCCGCGTAAACTCCGCCGCAGTGGCGACCGCCGCCAACTGCGAGGCCGACAATTTGTCGTTTCCACGATCCGACAACCTTTGTTTCAGGGTTGTCAAAATGCGTATACGCTGTACTTTTTGCGATTCTTTCGTACAATTTTTTTTTTTTTATATACATATATATACATACACCGATCCGTCGGCTCGTAAAATAAAATACTAATAAACAATTTTCCAGCGATGGTCTGCTGCGATACTGCTACTGTGTACATACGTTTCGACACCCTTGATAGAAATGGTCGTATCTCACGTTTCCAATTTAACAACAGAGTGATTGATCTAATTTACTGTTTTATTTCGTTTTTTTTTTTCAATATTATTGTTTTTTAAAAACCATAGTGCCTGTAGTATTTAGGAAGTGATAAATTTGATTTCGCTTTTCACAACTAATCATTACTATATCAACTTTTTTTTGAGATACGACCTGTATAAACAACAGATTGTGAGATACAATATTATTCTGCCATCGGTGTAGCGCGAGTATTAATACGAAAACCTTCACGAACACGACCTCACCTAACTAACCTAATCTGGGAGCTTATTTACCATCTCTCGCTGCCTCCCCTCCGCCCCCACCAAGGTAATGATTTTCCGCGTTTTTCCGTACACCACGTTTTATAATAATAATTATACCGCGTTGTGGTTGCTGCATTTCAAAACTTATGTTTTAATATATTATATCGTCTCGTCACGGCATTATGTTATTATTATGATAATATGATGATATACTAACCACGGTGATAAAACAAACTTAGGACTGGTAAGTTCAATAATAAGCTTCCCTTGTGTTAAAAAACTTTCTGAATAAACATGAATATTTTCTGTATGTTGGCATAAACAATGTTTAAAAATCATTCGTATATTTATTGTATTATTTTTACGAGGTGATGTTTTTATTACTTTATTAAATAACAAATTTTATTTATTTCTTTGATCGCCTCTCGCACCAATAATTCCGTCCCAAGATCGAATCAAAAAACACTTTTTATTGGTCGTTCAAGAACGCCGAAATTTCTTATACGCACACAAACACCCTTTCGCACGCATCACTACACGATAACCCGATGTAATTTGCTCAAACGACTCTCGTTGGACTAAACAATTATTATTTGGACTGACTTATAAAGTCAAATCGATTGCACTAAACATTATTGCTATACATATATACTACGAACGAGTACGCATTTATAAGTAGTTATATACATATAACTAGGTACATCGCGTTAACCTCTTTTTGTTTGTCTTACGAACGCTGATCGACTTTGGGATAACAGTGAATTAAATTAAGAGTACATTTTCATATACGAATGTATAATGTTGGTGGAAAATTCGTCTAATAGAGTTTCGTTAGTGCTTTCTACAAAGTATTTATTATATACACCTCGCGCACGCGGTCGAACATCGTTAAAACGGCTTGAAATTAACATCATTCCTTTTTGAATGCAACAAAATTCAATATATTATTTAACAATTAGGTGTGTGCACAAATATGTGTTTTATTTTTTTTTTTTACTTTTTATATTATCGCTCGGAAAACAATTCAAACTGTGTGTTGGTTATAACACAACAAATTCAGTTTTAAACACTTATTTTTTGTGTTATATGCCATGAATAACTGTTTGTTAACAACTGTACACTATTTCAATTTTTTACGAATTGTTACTTAAGTTTTTACGTTTTTAAATATTCCTATTTTTTAGTTCATGTTAAGTCACAAATTCACAGTCCTAGTTATAATATACTCGTAATATATAGTATTATATTATAGACAGTCAGATCAGATGCTGTTTTTTTCGTCCAAAGTTGCTATCGTTATTTTATTTTCCCGTGGTCGTTTACTATGTTCCACGGTAATAATATTATATAACCGTCCGTCTAATCAAAAATTATTGGACATTTTTTACATCAAGTTGTTTAATTATATAATACTTTTTATGTCGTTACCAAAATCTTACCATCGCGAAACCAGAAAAAAAATAACAGTATACTTCTGCTGTGATAATGATACTATACTCGTATATTCGTCAGTCGCAGCAGTGCTATGCATTGATGAACCGTTACTGTATTGACGCGTCGTGACATTCGTAATTTCGAAAACAACTGACTCGTTTCTTGTTTTTTGCTTCACATACGTATCCTCGTTATTTTCAAAAGTATAATATATCATTTCGATTTTCACCGTTTTTACTCTACATTTAACGCGTGGACGTTTGAACTTTTAATAAATGCATAAATATTACATAGTACAAGGCATTCATAAGACATTTGGGTTTAATTTTTTCCTGTGCATTCCCATATTTTAAATATCTCTTTCCACGAAATGCGATTCCTCAGGGTTATTATATACATCGCACATTTTCAAAATGATATGTTACTGCATCTCTTTTATTTATCTTCTCTTACGACTTGCAGAAATCATATTATAGGTTCGTTATCGTACAAGCACGATCGTATAGCCTACTATCGAAGTAACGTCTAGTATCACTATATTATAATCATTATATTCAATAACGCTTAGTAATTCGAAGTATCGATTGTCAAATTCTGAGAATAGCAAAAAAGTCTCCTATAATCCTATTTGAAACGATTTTATTTCACAAACGGATTGTTGGAAATAAAATGCACATACGCTGATTTCCATAAAGAAAAAAATAATACCTCTATACATTTTTAGAACTAGCACACAGCACAATATGGATAAGGTTGTAGTCTAAAATCCAAAGTTTACGTTGGTATAACGGATTTGGTAAAAATAATAAAAAGTTAAGACACATTTTAAAACAATAAAAAAATGAAAAATTATTATTTTATTCGTTTCGACTTATAGTAAATATTTCACTATCACTTATTGATATTTAGTGTTAATATACACACATACATATATATATATATATATATATATATATATATATATATATATATATAACACCTATATTCGATATAGGTATACGTAATATTCATTTAATATTAAGTGATAATACAAAATAATACAACACAAATGTCATACTGTTATATATAGATATATAGTTTGTATTTAACACAGTACAAGATTAACGAAACTAAATACAATATATTTTACGTGCTGTTTAGTTTTACTTGTTTTTTAATTATTTCCCTCTCTTAAACTTAAATAAACATGTGTTATATTCTACAAGTGTATATTTAATTTCATCGGGATTAAGTTTGTTACCCACGTAAACTATAATAATATATTACACGGCGTACGATCCCTCCACTGCAACTGTACGCTATTTCACCGTAAACACACATAGATCCACAAACGTCTTTACTCACACACACGCTACACACGCGTACACGCTCCGTTTCGAAAATGTATCATTTTGACGTGTGATCGGGCATTATGCGGGTAGAGATGCTTTCGGAGAAACAAACGACCATAGACCTCAGGACATTACACTGACAAATCGGAAGCTAAAGAATTTGTTGCTGCTGAATAGGGCGCTCGGCCGGAAGGATCATCATCGTTCTATCCTCGGAATTAGTCTCAATTAATTTTTACCTACCAGCGCGCTATTTAGTTGTTTTCTCAAACACATGTGTGTGTGTTTGTGTGTGTGTGTGTGTGTGTGTGTGTGTGTGTGTGTGTGTGTGTGTGTGTGTATGTGTGTGTGTATGTTTACTCATGTATGCGCAAAAACAAAAAATTATATTTTGCATAAAGTTTAACGGTTTAATTCGCATCCATTTCAACATTTGTGTGCGCGATTTTCGAGTTGATATATTTTGTATAGTTGCGTCACTTTCCATAATATTATGTACCCGAGGACAATACGGTACTTTTTACCGACTCGTCCATTAAGCGCATAAGATATAAATAATATGTCCGGGTATTACGTTATCTATATAACGATCTACCAAACGATGACAACCAAACGATCAATCGCGGATGATTTTAAAGTTGATTATATTGAAATAAAATAAAATATAATAATAATTTATAGTTCAATAATTTATTCTTATTGATGATCATGCGTACGAAAGTAAATCATTGTGGTGCACCATGGATAACAGTCGTCGATCATTTTGATGATTTTCTGATTTCGTATGTCAAATGTTCACAAAATGATTTTGTGCGCAACAAACAATTTATTTAACATAGATTCTATATCTAAGATCCTGAGATTATACAAATTAAATAAAATATATTTGATTTCCTTAAGGCTCGAGATTCCGTAAACAATTACTGATATCTACCGACTGAAAAAAATCGTGTTTGAGAGGTATTTTGTAGTTCCATAAATATAAATATTTATTTTATAGATTAAATATTTTTGCAAATCATTATTTTTTCACATAAAAATTATTAAAACTGAATTCCGAGCTATACTTTTTTGTGACTGACATTGGAACAGAACCTTCGATTGTCAGTTAACTATTCACCAGATTACGACCAAATGACCGACGAAATGCTACTTCGACAATGGGTAGTCAACAAAATAATATGTTACTTATTACATTTTAATTTAGATTTTACTAATTAATTTTAAAATACTCGTTTTTATTTATTTATTATTATATTATTATATTTTAATTGTATTATTTATACCACAGATTTATTACAATTCTATGATTTATAAGTATGTCTATGAATAATCATAGGTAAATAGGTGCTCAATAATAATAAAAATAAAAATATTTATGAAATCAATACATAAAAGAAAATGTATGTTCTTAGTTTATATCTGCCGAAAATAATTTTGCCGTTCTAGCTATAACGCATTATTGCAATAATATTCAATATCCCGTTTCGCTGTTTCGTTGTTTAAAATAATTTATTAGACGATAAATATAATAATCCCTTTTAACGTATGCGAATGCTATTGGAACACACCTATATGCATTATAAATATCACATTAAATCGACATGCGATCGGTACTGTTTTATTATATTGCATTTGACTTTTTTCAAAGAACTATTTAAATGTATAATTGAAAAATCAATCTTTGACCGATTTTTACATTCGACGTGTACGGGTCATTAAACGCTTTGATTTAAAAAAAAAAACAAAAACTGCTTACGTGTGAAGTGCAGAAAAGTCTTTTTACGCAAATAACTATGTATGTATGTACTGTATGAACATATACATTTTGTGTAAATCTCATTTATTTAAAAAAATTTTCTAAATATGATACAAAAAAATTATGGAAAATACCAAAATAAGACTAGTATTTTACTCGTAAAATTAATCAATTTATCATTAAGCACTTTGAACTGCTTTCTTTGCTTTTTTTTTTTGAGTGATATAAGTACCATAAAATTAATAGCGTATTGAATACGACACTTGACCCGCCAAACGCTGTAGTGCTCCCGCTGCTCTGATTAAAATTATCGACTTTTGTATAACTGAACGTCATAGGCCCTACAGTGCTATGAAATATAATTATGCGCTGTATCATAAATTCGCAAGTCGCTTTTTGAAGTAAGTTTCCTTCCGTAAAATTTCTTCTTGGCTTATGAAATACTACTGAAATTATTCTGACGAAATACGTCGACAGAATAAAAAGTTTTTTCCACGTTCGAATAGAAATCATAATTTACTGGAAAAAAGAAAATAAATCGTTTTTAAACGTTCCGACCATTTACATTATACGTCGATTATATTTTTGAACTAACAGACGACTTTTAAAATTTACGACCTATGAGCAACGCGTATTTATCTTGGACACCCCGCGTAATGGCTGTAGGCTCCTACCAGTCTCCGATTAAGTGCACTTCATGCGAGAGTGAGAAATGAGGCTGCTACGTTAGAGTAGCTTTAATGCAATGTTTCCAATTATAATATTTAATACAAGTGCCGCTGCGGTAATGGTGATGTCACGCGAATTGTCTTTTCGTAGACTGTCACACGTCGATTCCTTAACCACCAGACCGAAAAAATATAACGTCCATCTGATCATTATTGTTTTTCACATTTCAGATGACGCATATCTCAAAATGTCCATCGAGACTATCGAGGAACTGGATTGGTGTTTGGACCAGTTGGAAACCATCCAGACCCACAGATCCGTTTCAGACATGGCCTCGTCCAAGGTATAGCATGTTGTTATTATATTTTTTTATTTTTTTATTTTTTTTTTTTTTTGTTAAATATTTATCGATTCGCAGTTCATTCGCATCAAATCCGTCACCACCACTGCAGCCCGGGAACCGCTCGAACATCGTGTTGATTACCATTAGGTATTGTTCTCGCGCGTTTTTCTGCTACAGCATTTGCGCACGCGTACATCGCGTCGTCCAGCCTCGGTTTGGGTCCGGAGCTACGTGGTGAATCCGACAATCGCGGCCGTACAATCGGAAACATTCTTTCGCGTGCACCTGCTAGTGTCGACCAACGTTGAACGGTTGCTTGGTCGTCGCCAGCGACACGTAGGCGCTATTTCGTTATTGTTTTGTACAGCAGCGCGTGGCGACAAATGCGAAATTTATGTTTTTCTCAACAACTTAATGGACCGATGGAGCGGATGGTGTTTTATTTATATAATCCCAGCGTGGCGCAGGGAAACTAAGTGCTGCAGCTTCCCCCTCCCCCCCCCCCCCTCGATGTCGTTCGAGTGTTGGCAGACATCGCACGGTCGTTATTATCAGCAGCCGGGATATTGAAATAAAATAACGAGAAAAATAATAATTTACATCATTTTGAACGTATATTTTATATTTCATTCTTATCATTGCGCGAATTGTATCTATTTGAAAAACGTGTCACGGTGTGTACATTAAAATTTGAGATCTCAAAATTAATGCGAAAACTGTCTTCCAAACGAAAAAAGAGAATCACACTTTTTTCACCTGTCTGTACACCTCCACTCGCAACCAATATTTGGCCGTTCACAAGGCCTGTAATTCTTGAGCGAGAGAGGAGCTAAATATTTGATGAAATGTTTATAAAAAAAACGGATAAATCGATTTCGGCCTTTCCTATTTAAGAATTGAATATTTATAATATCCGCAGCAAAGTATGAATAGAAAAAAAAAACAAAATAGATAGACATTATAAGAGTTAGAATAAAACATTAGATGGGAAATTACAGCCATCGATGTGCATATTCTAAAGAAAGTTATGGATAGTATAAAAAAACAAATATTCAACTGTACACATAATTAAGGTGGCCGTTTAAGTAATGACATTTTTGAAAGTTAAGATTTTTATTGACTACAGTTAAATATAGTTTTTGTGTTGAAAAAAATAAAATTTAATTCTAATATTTGTGTATTAAACATCAATTAAAATTCATCAAAACCCACTGCCCCACTCTGTACTTTGAAATATTTTACGCTTTTCACAACCTTTAACCCAAATTTAATATGAAGAGTACTTTAAAAATTATCAAAATTATCGAAAAATATGTATTGTAAAAAGACTGCTTTAAATTTGTTTTGCTTGACTTGGAGTTAAAAAATAGTTTTTAAAAAAAACTTGTTTTATGTTACAGTTCAAAAGAATGCTTAATAAAGAACTTAGTCACTTCTCCGAATCTAGTAAATCTGGAAATCAAATATCTGAATACATTTGTTCTACGTTCCTTGGTAAGTATTTATACGTTTTATTTTACTACCTATTTCAGATTCTGAATGGAATCTATTTTTATTTTATTTTTACTAATTTTTTTTTATTAAATAATTTATCTTATAATAATATAATTATGTGTATACGTAATACGTGTCATAACTTATATTTTTACTGAAATACATTATTATTGAATGGCACAATTTCGAATTTACTCGCAGAAGTGTTCAAATCAATTAAATTAAATTTAGTTTTTAAAAATATCACTAATTAAACTCTAATGATACCGCCAGTTATGGTTATCTAGTGTTGTTTACGCCAATTTATATTACGACAAAAATGAGCTATAAAACATCAATTTAATAAAATATCGTAATCGTTTATTAAACTACGTTCAATTGTTGGAATTAGTGATAAATTAATAAAACGAAATAACAATTTTCGTTTTTAAGGCATGTTACTTCATCATACAATGATACCTATTTGGTAAAATGATGATCATATTATAAGAAAATTATTTAAAAATCCTCATAGTAATCTCTTAAATTATTTAATAAAGCTCTTTTAACGGTTATTACATAAGTTTATGTCAACTTTCAGTAATTACATAATTTAAATATGTATTAGTTTTATTTAATAATAATAATCTAGAATTATTATTACTTTAACTAAACATTTTTAAAACGGAAATCACTATATGTACTGTAGTGTATCTTTAATAACTCATTTTCCACCGTATTGATTCACGCTTTTACAAATTATTGAACTTTAAATTTTCCACCATTATTCGATTACCCACCGGACATCGGGTCAATGGTCTCATTTTTTATTTTTTTCCGCGAATGATAAGAATTTATGGTCTTAAAAATAAAAATTCTAAATTTTAATGAATAATAAAAACGAAAAATAATGCACTATATATATTATGCAGATAAACAACAAGAACTGGATATTCCAACATTGCGCCTTGACGAAAACCAACCGGACGAGGGGCGGCCAACCTCTAAGGCTACCACATCCACGTCAACATCTGCTGGCACATCTTCTAGTTCTCAGTCCGGTGCACAGTCTAAGAAAAAAGATATCAAATCCAAAGTGACGCCAATGTCGCATATATCAGGCGTAAAACGGGCTTTGACTCATACAAACAGTTTCGCGGGCGAACGACTGCCGAAATACGGCGTGGAAACACTCAAGGAAGAGGAATTAGGACATGTGAGTAACTACGCATGTAACATATTTTGATATACCCGTGGTGGCGTGACCAGGATTCATTAAAGGGGAGGGTGTGTATTATGATAAAAATCATGATTTAATTATCACCAATTAGTTATTATTAATTATTATTAATTTAGGGTTTTTTTTAATTTTAAAACAAGTTTAAAATAATATTTTATATAAATAATACCTAATTATAATATATATTAAACACATATAATAGCAGAAAAATATCTTAAAAATCTATCATAGTTAAACTATTTTTTTTATCATAATTTTATCTTAAAAATAGGTGAAACATCACAATATTTATTTTTATTTTTTTAGCATATTTCAACATAAAAAAAAATGTTAATTCAATGTAATAGTTTTAATTTTAAAACTAGATATGAATTATTATGTAGGTATATAATATGTAATTTATACTTCAATTTATTTTTATGGATCACAATTATTTCATGTTATTATAAAATACAAAAAAAAAGTTATTGTTATTTTACACGTATTTTTCTAATTATACACATGACATATAAAAAATATGATCGATGAAAGCGGAACCTTCCCACCGAAAATAACACGTCACTGGTATTATCTATATTATATTATATACGAATCATTAATGATTTAAGGTGCTTCATCCATTTGGATCGTTTAAAAAATGTCTTCATTGCGTGGAAAACACAATAACACACCCCTCACCCCTCGCCAGCTGCCATATACGAGTACATATAACATCGCTATACAATCGAAAACTATAATAAAGTCTGTAAATGTTCTGTACTCTGCTGTGCGTTGAGGTCACATTTCACTATCACTCCTTACAATCAAATTTAATTTTCACACAATAAGTACTCGAGACTCGTAAATATTAGCAACCTAATAACTTTTACATACAGAGAGTATCGCCGTAAACCGTTCTTCTATCACCAGGGCTGGTGAAAACTATTAAGGGCCACTGGGCTGATTGGTTCCAGGCCACCATGCACTTGTTTGGTTAAGATATACATGCTACTTGTACATATTTTTGTACAGCAAAAATATGAAAATTTACATCTTATATTACAGCGAATGATATTATAAAATAATTTTGAATAAAAGGCTGAGATTACATACCCTCATGAAAATACCGGTCTCTAGCATTAACTATCCTACCCTCTCGTTGGCTCTGTCTGTTATAGTAAAAATCCTCTACACATCGTAACGTTGACAAATCCTACGTGATGGTCGCACTATTAACATATATCAACGGTGGTCCTTCAAAACGTAAATAGTTACGGTTTTATCTATTCTTAGCCGACATACAGAATGCGTACACTGCTCAATTGTACGTGAACGTCTAATGAGCACTGCTGTGCGCAGAATGTACAGCAAATTTTATGCAATTTTTTGCAAACCAAACATCAACTGTCATTTTCAGAAATTATTATACACTCCTAACTCAAACTAACAGAGAACTGTACCATTCATTAAAATAACAGTGATATGTAATCAGTTTTCAAATCCCACACATTATGGTGCTATTCGCAAAATGTTCCCGGCACATACGTCTCAGCCTCTTCTATAAATTGTTTATAAGGTCTATTAGTTTATCGTAATTTAGTTTATTTTAAAAATATCGCAATACACACATCAAGGACGTTCCAAAGATTTCGAGGAAGGTGGAGGTGAACTCATTTCTTAAATCAATAGTCACCCTATGCGTATTTTCCAAAAGTTTTTAGGAAATTTAAGTTGATTTTACTCTATTATAATACGATTATATCACAAAGAAGCTTACGTAAAAAAGTATTGTTTCGTGCATTCACCTTTAATAATTAATCTTCATTAAAGTTTTAATATTGTTAAAATAATTAGGTACAATACAACACAGTAGAAATAATGAAATAATAAAATATATATAAATAAATAATAATAAATTTCAATTATACATTAAAATCTGCCACAATGCGTCAGACATTGAGTGCGCTCACGGTGGCGTCCCGTTTGAAAACTACCGAACCGTATTATTAGTACGTACGCAAAATATCGTATGCTCGTGTATTTTTATGCTTACCGTTTCACAGACTTTGGCCGAAATCGACAAATGGGGTATTGACATATTCCGGATAGCCGATCTGACCAACAACCGGCCGCTGACAGCCATTGCGTACACCGTATTCCAGGTAATGATAACAATGACAACGACAACGAGGCGCGTTTACGCGCGACCCTTTTGCGTCTACCCGTCCCGTCCGATCCGCGTCCGCGTGTCGTAACGTCGTAACCGTTTTTATCGTTTCCAGAACCGAGAGCTATTAAAGACCTTTATGATTCCGGCGAAAACGTTCGTAGCGTTCATGATGACATTGGAGGATCATTACGCCAAAGACAATCCCTTTCACAACAGCACGCACGCGGCGGATGTCGTGCAGTCCACCAACGTACTGCTGAACTCGCCTGCGCTAGAGGTGAGTGTAATCGGCCCGACGAACAACAATAACTTTTGCTCACTGTGTACTTGCTTGTGCACGCGTAAAACCACTATGATAATGAAACCCTTTTTGGTTTAACCAATGTTTATCTACCGGCCGCATTATTATTTTTATTTTCAGAGCGTGTTCACGCCACTGGAAATCACCGCCGCTCTTTTCGCGGCCGCCATACACGACGTTGACCACCCTGGGCTGACCAATCAGTTTCTCATCAACTCGAGTAAGTGTTTTAACAACGACGGAGTGCAAACCGTTTCACTCGTCCATCATTATTATGTTGTGTGGCTGTGGTGTGTAATGCACTTACTTTCCATGTAGGTTCTGAATTGGCTCTGATGTACAATGACGAGTCCGTGCTGGAAAATCATCACCTAGCGGTGGCTTTCAAACTTTTGCAGAACGACGGATGCGATATATTTCAGAATGTCAATAAAAAACAAAGGCAAACTCTGAGAAAAATGGTTATCGACATGGTACGTAAAACGGTTTTCAGCTCTTCGTATATACATACGTAATATATGTACACAATCGGTGTATGCAATAGATTTTATCCATAAAAAATATCGAACGTACCGCATAATTTCATAAAATTATAATGCATCATTAAACCGCCGGTTCACGTTTCACAGGTACTGTCCACCGATATGTCCAAACACATGAGTTTGTTGGCTGACCTAAAAACCATGGTGGAAACGAAGAAAGTGGCGGGTTCTGGCGTACTGTTGCTGGACAACTACACCGATAGAATACAGGTAATTGATGCGACTCTTCTGCAACGATACTATCATTATCATGATGTTCGCTGTGGACATGGAGTTCGATTGATATTCGATTGATAGTTCGATAAATTTCAACATGTATTTTGTAGGTCTTGCAAAATTTGGTACATTGCGCGGACTTGAGCAATCCCACCAAACCACTGGAGCTGTACAAACGATGGGTCAATCTATTGATGGAAGAATTCTTCCAACAGGGTGACAAAGAGCGAGAACAAAACTTAGACATCAGTCCTATGTGCGATAGACACAGTGCCACGATCGAAAAATCACAGGTAAATATGACCATGATTGCATTAATTAATTATAATGATTAGAGTTAGAAAAACGATTGGTTGATAATAATTGATAATAAATTAATCAATTAAACAATTAGGGTTTGAAAAAAAAGTATAATGGAACATTTTATGCATGTTATCACAAAATGCATTAATTAAAAATCACGGTCAAAGAAAAAATATAATATTTAATAACCGATAAATTACATGTTTTGTATCATTCCGCATAGCCGCCGATGATGACGTACCTCACTGTACTAATTATTTAATATTTATAAAATTATAAAATATTATTAAAAAAATCAATTATGTAAATATAAGTAGTATAAAAAAGCGATTTTCCAGTAGATTAATTTGGAAGCCGATAATCACAGTCCCTGGTTGTTCATCATAATAATAATCATAATGTTATCGACGATTTATTTAATCAATTTTTGTTCATCACATAGGTCGGATTCATCGATTACATTGTGCATCCTCTTTGGGAGACGTGGGCCGACTTGGTGCACCCTGATGCACAGGAAATACTCGACACCCTCGAAGAAAATCGAGACTGGTACCAGGGTGAGTAATTGCTTCTTAAAAAAATCATCGAAATATTTACACATATATCACAATATATCACATATATACACAATATATTGAAATATTACGATGAAATGTGATTAAAGATGTAATCTTTGATTAAATGTACTGTGTAAATGGCGCTTTTTCTTACTATCAAATAGCAACTCCCGAGGGATAGTAGTATAGCCCTTTTCCTGTTCAATTTATTTATCAGTGACTTACTTTTAAATGAAAATGCCCTATTAGGTGATTTTTGTGGCTGACACATTGATAATTACTATCGACATCGATCCTATCCAAACAGCTCAATAAGTCCAAAACTACCCATCTGTGCTAAACATTTGATTTCACAGCTGGAAAATACATGTTAATCCATCAAAATTCTCTCATATAACTTTTACTCTACACCCCTTGAAATACCCCTCTCCAACCTTTATTGACAATATAAAAATTCCATCTTCTGCACAAACTAAATACCCGAAACTGATATTGGATAAACGTCTTACTTGAGATTCTCACTTGAATAACAAGCATAAAATTCTCAATGTGAAACTTCACATTCTTAGACCTTTGCTTCGCTCTAGGATCTCCACATAAGCTAAAAGAATAATATACACGGTTCTTCTAAAACCTTTGTGGTACTATGTTATTCAACTTTGGGGCTTATCCAAACTGTCCAACACTAAATTAATTCAGGCATTAATGCTTACGCTTAATATCAGAAGCTCCCTGATATACCACTAACAATTCACTACACAAAGACATTTGCATTTCAACTTTAAATAAAATTGCCACGCTCACCTACAAAAAAATACATAACACTATCAGTACTCGCTCAAATTCTATTATCATTCATCTTTCATCTAAACAAAGTTCAGGTAACCCACTCAAGCAACTTAATAATAATAACTACAACAAAAATATTAACAACATTTCGTGTACCACAGGTATGATTCCACCCAGCCCGCCGGCCAACGAGTCCGAGGATCGAGACAGCGGTGACGACGAATCAAAGCCGTCGGAGGACCCCAACATTAGGTTCCACGTGACACTGGAAGAAGGTGATGAAGACTCGGTGGCAGCAATGTGACGCAAACTGGTCGGCTGGTGTCGCAAGCTGGGCGAAAAAGTTAACTCCTGGTGGAGGACCAAACAATAAGAGGATACGAGCGACTCACCGTGTCCCCGTATGAATACTCCTTGCCAAACTCCTTGTCCCCGGAAATTATATTGTGTGTATGTGTGTGTGCGTGTGTATGTGTGTATCCATGTGTATTTATTTGTGTGTATGCATATGCGTATAAGGAAATTCTCCGAAACGCTTTTTTTCTTCTGTTTTGTGTAAAAAAAAATATTTAAAAAAAATTATAATGATTAATGATAATAATTATAAAACTAAATAAAAGCATAAAAAAAATTTTAAATTAACTGAAAATTCCTTTAATCTCATTTACATATAGTTATACAAATGAATATATAACACACAGATAAAAAAAAAAATCACTTTATTATTATTAATATTTTGATGTAATTTTGTTGTTATACATTTAGGTACGTATTATTAATTATTAATTAATATTAGTTTGTGTTATATTCGGAGAAAGAATTTGGTCGTTTATTTGTTTTTTTTCTTTTGTTCTTAAATACCGTTTTTGTAGTTGTTCTTTTAATTTTTCAAATAATTATCTTTCTCGTTTAGTCATTATTTTAATATTTATTGATGTTATAGCTGTTTATTAAGAAAAAATGATGTTATACATATAATAATATAAACAATTAATCATTGTCATATTTAATAATGATATTAATGATATTAATAATATCTTGTATTTTTCGGACATATAATGTTAAGTAACATAAACAAATGTATACCCTTAAAAATGAACCTAACCTTGGTAAATTACAATGTGAGATGAAGTAAAGATGGTTTTTTTCGTTAAAAATATAGTTTTGGCTTTTAACATTTTAATTACGTAGTTACACATAATATATTTTTCACATACAATCCAAGTTCTATAAATTTATTAGCCATCCGCTTTTTACCAACGTCGTACATAATTTCAGTTGCATTTAAACGTATTGCTTGGCACGTTGATATTAATTTGATTTCGAGCAATTATGTTAAATTTATTTCTCGTGGAAAACTAATGCATAAATTATCATCAATGTATACCTACTGTATATATGATAAATTAATTTCACTCAACAAGGTTATAATATTTCTTGGGTCAATTTGAGTGCTTCAAAATGTTACGTAACGTTTTGGATTAAAAGTTATTATAAACTTGTATTTTTTTTTTCTCTTTGGGGTATTGTTCGTTTAATTTTTACTGTGTATTAATTCACATCAAGATGTTATGTATTTCTTAAAACATTCGATTAAATTTGAGAATTTCTTTGATATTTACCTCAAAATAATAAATACTTAATTCTTTTTGGGTTGGGTTCATACATTTTCCGTTTTACATATTAAGTATATATATATATATATATATATATATAATTATATGTACACAATATGTATTAACAGGTTCCATTTGTCAATTCAATTGCATTTCTCTTCCGATAGTATTTATTGTTTAGGAATACTTACAAAAATAATGTTACCTTTCTCTGTATTTACAAATATATGTTGTATAAACACCTATATATATATATATATATACTAATATACGTATAATGTATATAGTATATACATATATACTTTTGTTGAATATAATAATAATTATTAGAATGTATTTGTTTTATAATTTTAATGACTAGTCAATTTTTCGCCAAATATTTGTACAAATTTTACCCTCCCTTAACATTCACCACCCTTTTTAAGTTTATTTAATATTCTTTTTTTCTAAAAACCACGTTTGTCTATTGACTGTTCTATTTTATATAAGCTTGGTAATTCAGGGTCCCCGATTTTGTCCAAAATTCCTATTTACTTTTTTTTATATAAAAAAAAAAAAAAAATGTATAACATACATATACACGGATATATCTTTATGTGTGTGTACATGTACGTATAAAAAACTAACAATAAATATACCGAACGTGTAAACAATATACGTCTCTTCCTAAGTTACGTGTAAAAATAATATATAATAGAAATTTACATACGTATGCATATATAATATCTATACCGTTTTTAATTATGAGGAATATATCTTTCGCGAGCCTTAGTTATTGTCGTATTATATATAATATCGTCTTTTGCATCTGTTGATATCACACGTCTCTTGGTTACATATAATATTATTGTATAATATAACATTACGACCGTGTAGCGTACGCACCACTTCGTTTTTTCCTGGATGATTAAAACGCTATTGTGGTGTTTAAATAATTTGGATTTAAGAACAATTTTATTTATCAGTGTTGTATTCAAAGTTAAATGCACATCGAGTATATTTATTTATACATGCGTATGCATGTATATATTATTTACATGTATACGTATAAATGTGTTTATAAATATATATAAATAAACATTATTATTATTATTATTATTATTATTATTATTATGTCTAGGTCTGTAATTTTGTACCAAATAGATCGAATAAAATATAAAAACTCGGTACAATATATAATGGTGTTAATTTGTGTGTTTTTTTTTTCGTGCGTTTTTTAACCAACGATCTGAACTGCAGTCATCATTAATTCATTCTAAAGGAGGAAGCACTCCGATTTCGGCCCAGATGCGTTTCAGAGTTTTCCCGTCGTTGGCAATCAGTGCCAAGTCATTTTGGCAGTAGAAAATCATCAGTCTAAAAACGAGTGAAAAAAAAAAAAAAGTTAAATTGAAATAAATCACCACAATCGTTATACATCATTCCTCCGAAGTCCGGCTGATGGACGAAATCGTTTATCAGACTTTCGTATGACGTACGTGACGCTTTTTTAAATGTAATACTCTGTCCCGGTACAAGTCCACAAATGCCTCTGCCGAATAGATTACCGAATCGCTTGGGCCCATTGATTCGAATTCGAACGGTTATCCAGTGGTAACTGCCACGAATAGCGTTATCGAACGCGTGCGAACACAACGTTGCGCCGAGAGTTCAAGTGAGCTCTGCGGCTGGATTCCTATCGGACAGCAATCGTTATCTTATTCGGTACGGCCCAAGCGCGATCGTGCTTTAGAATGGTCATCAATCACGTGAGGGCGTACAGGTGTATGCTCGACGTGTTCGGACGACGGGGAAATCGGAGTACTGCGTTTGAATCGACGGATCGTCGTCCTCACGTGTGGTCGCGCGAACTCGTAATCGTTCCGATATGGGTCGCCATTTACGTAAGGTGAACGTGGAAAAAAATTTAAAAAAAAACCTCTTACGAATGTATGATGAAACCCGCGGTGACATTGTGCACGTAGCGTACGCGTAAGTGACGCTTTATGACCCCCACGAATGACGATAAATCGAGAGAGAGAAAAAAAAACCTTGTTGTGTAATCCTCTGTAAATAATACGAAACCATGTTTCGTACCGAGATTACCGCTCGAGATACAAGATGATTTTTTGTACTCGTTAGCGAACCCAGGAAAACGTGAGTTATTTTCAGTGTTCAGCACTATAGTATATTAAATACAGTGTGTGTTCGCATAGATTTTTTTTTTTTATACAATATCTTATCGGATTTCCTGTTTCGTACTTACGCTCGTGTAGTGATAATTGACGATTCCCTCCCCCTCTCCAAAAAATAACCTAACTAATAGTTTTCTCCGCGTACAACGTGCGTCAAACACATACACAGCACGTGAACACCATCGCAGTCGATCTGCTCGACCCTGTGTGCACCAGTGGACTTGTATCGGGATTTAAACGCTCCGGGCAGTTGCAGTGCTATAAAATCTATTGTTGCGCTTGGAGCCGTTGACCGTGACCGTTGATGATTCCATAGATGCAAACGGAAGGCGAAAGGTCCAGAGATAGAAAGGCTTATAAAATTCCGACCGCGGTCTGTCATTTTCTTTGCGTCCGTCGAACTGAACGTTTTACTCCATAGGTCCAATAAGCAAATTATCGAGTGACCATTTCGTCAAATGTCAAACGCTATTGCGCCTACGGAATCAACACCGTCAATCGCGCCACGACGAAAAGCGCACGACGTACCTGGACTTGGGAATCCCGAGCTTGTTTTCCACGTGTTCGCTGATGGCGGCCACAAACCGTTCGATCAGTTGCTCGTTCAGCTTGCTCGGATTCGGGAAACCTCTGATCATGTGTATCACGGCGCACGGATCGGTCGACCCGGAGAAGTCGAACACCTGTCCCGCGCGCAACTGACCTATGATCACCTACGGATCGAGAAAAAATAATATCGGTTTCGGTATGCGTCTCGTAGCGAAATCGTTTTGAAAAAATCCGATTTACCATAACGTTCCAAAGTTAACAGGTACGAACAATTAAAAAGAATTACGCGTGCCTAGTAAGAACATTGAATACCCAAACGCAAGTCGTAATATTTTTTTCCCGAAATCATTGTGCTCACACATTTCTGAGCACCCGCAGAGCAATGTACTCTCTACCGCAGTTTTCTATTGCACTACGAGTATTCTGGTTGATAACGAAAACTCGTTTACTGTAGGTTCAAAAGCGTGCTGTAACTTAAAAAAGGAGACAAATAGCAAATGTACGTGGGCAATGTATACGGTAAAGGAAAAAGATTACGAATAAAAATGTTAATCTTTATTTTTAAAGAATTATTCGCTGCAGTTACCGTTCACCGTTGATAATACGTTTGATGCAACTGGTCAACTACGTGTAATACGTAATAATCATAAGCAGTAACAAAAGAAGAGCAAATTTCGATTTTAATTTTTCGCTGTACATACGTGTTCACGTTCTGCTTACGTTATGTTCAATATATTTGGAGGAAATTTTTAATTTTGAATTGCATGCAATCGTCGGAACTGTTACAGTTTTTATGTTATAAAATTCAACACAACCGCATCGTTGCAAATTGAAATTCATCTCCACTCGGGATTTTCTTGGACTTTGATATGTTATTTGTCTTTTCGATTTAAGCCCTATCGCAACAAATCGTTCGTCTACTACGGTGCAATATACATAATGTTATTTGTGCAGTTCCTACTCACTGACGACATGGTTCATCTATCTCTTGCCTTTACGCGCACCACTATATACGTTACAAGGCACGTGTAACCGGACTTACCACCAGAAAAAAAAAACAAGAATTTTATGGAATTTTCTTCTCGTATTATTGTTTTACAATAGTATTCATTCGAAATACGCTTATTATGGTGTTATTGTCCGATATGGTACGTTCGCGAAGTGATCATAAACAATAATCTACAATGGAAACCGACCGTTTTGCACGTTTCTCGATAGTCATTAAAAATGCATCTACTGTATAATGGTAAATAATCGTGGGACACCGACATAACGTATTATTTAACATGGCGATGTTCAAAGACGTTCGTACGATTTTGTTTAACGCATTCATAATAGGTAACATTTACGTGACCAATAATTAACATCTTAAATTCGTACGACCAACTGGGAAGAAGTGTTGCTGTTAAGATGTTATTGAACTATAAATCGATAATCTTTAAGACAACAGAAACATTAGTAATATATTGCTGAAGTTTGCTCACGTTAGATTTTCAATTTCAATACATAAAAATGGTCAAAACGACTAGTTTCGCAAAACGATAAATTTGCATTTGTACAGCGATGAAAAAAATTCAAATGATCGCATTACGGGATGAGTATACGAATATGATAATGCGATTACCGTATAACCGTATAGAAATCACAAATGAGGGAAAACAAATTTTAAAATGATTTTAACAATCAACGGTCGGGTATCGAGTGCAATTCAAAACCGTAAAGTTTTGCGTCGCATGCGCGCGAGCGTGTACGTGTGATTGGCGAGCTTCCTGTCGAATTACCTTTCTGGGCCGGTTGAACAACGTGCACAGGAATTCGGACATACCCGACAAGAAGTCGTCGGGTATCCGGTCGGACGGCAAGTTCGTATCGATCGTGTAGCTCATTTCGCCGGATTCCGTTGCGCGCGGTAATATTACGGGTCGAGTTCTGCGGCGTCTGGCGCGACGATGTGAAAATCTGTCGTTGTACCCCGTGAACTGAAACCTTTAGGCGCTGGTCGATCAACGGTACCTCTGACGGACGGAAAAACGTTCAAAATTCAAACCTACGTGCCGAAGTCTCGACAATGTAATGCGAGGAAAAGTTTGAAATGAAAACCGATAACAATATTACGACGGTAAGTTTGTGCCGTCGTATACCGTACTGCAAACGCGTTACGACACCACCCGTCGCGGCTACGTGCGGATTCAGACGCCTTCGGGGTCGCGGCACGTATTCGCACGTTCAGCGGAAAACGATCTCAACCCCCCCCCTTCATCCCTCCTTCCACCAAATCCGACCGACTGGGCGCCACGGTTTTTCTTATCGCCGACCGAACGGTTGATGACCCTGTGTCCTCCGAGGACTCGACGCGACCGCGTGTTCTTATCGCGACCGACTCTTGTTTATTTTTTATTCCTTTCTCGCGTGTTTCTTACGGATGTGCGCTCAGAAAAAAAAAAAAAATGCCGTTGCGCAACGACGTCGCACGTCTGGGAGGGGAACAGAACACGCGATTCGAAAACTTACGCACGACACTCGCGTACGATTTTTCGTAATTTTTCGACGCGTATCACGCGTTCCGTTTCGAACGCGACGACGGTTCGCCCGGACGCGGGGAGAAAAAAAAAAAACAAAAAACCTCGTTGTCACACAACAATGTTGTACACCACTTCCGTCGTTCGGACGATCACAAGGCACGCGTTATTGATCGGACTCCGATCCGTTGTGTTCTCGACGCACTCGCACCGCGTCCGGACGACAACGAAATAAACATCGCGTGTGTATGCCGTACGTTGCGCGTAATCAATTCCACTCGGGCCCGCGGGATAATGGGCATCGATTACGCGACCAGGTGTACACCTACTACACACCTCCTGCGCGCCGCAAAACCGTTATCGGCCGATTGTCGTTCGGCGAATTCGGAGAGATTTACCGCATTGTGCGCAGATACTACTGTCTACGGCCGCGGTCGCATCGCAGCGCCGATCAATTTTGTAGTGAACGTCAGCCCAGTGCCGTGCCGATGTTTTGCGAGGCCCTGGGCATCATAAGAGTTTGAGGCCCCTGAACACGTAATATATTGAAACTAAAATAAAAATGTTGAACTTTATTAATTGTTATTAGTAAAACAATACAATATCTTTTAGTTAAATACTTAAAATACGGAAAATTAGTGTGCTTGTGTGTCGATGGTAACTTAGAACAATCTAAATTCTAAGTCGTGGATAAAACGCTAAAACTTTTTTTTTTTTTATTTATTTCATCATGGACAGGATATCATTTAAAGCTATCTCAAAACGCGAGGCCCTGGGCAAGTGCCCCGTTCGCCCTGCCCTCGGGACGGCACTGCGTCAGCCACGCGTTTTGTTCTCCGATCGTAACACGGTCGCGGTGTTACACTCGCGTTCGTCCGAGGTGCACGGTAACGATAAATACGGTGTCTTCGCGTTCGGCCCGGAGTGAGAGCGAAACGATAACAGTACCCTCCCTCACAACCGTCCACTCCCCGTGCCCGATCGGTCCGCCATGATTCTGAAAAGTGAAAACTGTAGTATTCGGGAGAAATGATTCGCGCTTACGCACAATCGGGTGCCCATTGAAAACGTTTGGGCGGTTGAGCTAATATTTTTTACGTAAATCTGACCACGCAGTGACTTTTATTGTAACGGCAAAACCGTAGCGTCTTAAATACCTACACGTATATTAAATACAAATAGTTAAAAAAAAAAATTTAAAAATACGCCTTCGACTATATCTTAAAATTTGACAGTTCACGATGAACAGAAAAAAATAAAATACAATAATGTTGAATAAGACGAAATTAAAGTAACGTTAATACACCTAAAACCAACCGTGTAAAACTATTTGAACACACGTTTATGGGTGACGGAAAGGATGGCAATTTATTATTTTCAAAATAATATCAATATATTGTGTTATAATAAATTATTGATGATCGTTGAACTCCCTGTTACGGAAAAATAACCCTATTGCAATATTATCCCTAGATACGGATAATATGCTAAGGTAAGTTGAATATATTAAAACTCGTAAACAAGTGATTTAAAGTGTTTTTAAATACTTTCTTTAGGTGGTTCAATATAAATAATAAACGTAGACACTTAGATTTTCGTGTAATGAAATCAATTTATTAGTATGAAGGAAATTAATAACTCAAACTGACACTCCTGATATAAACTGATTTCGATCTTGTCGTAAAAATCCTGGCGGCAATATGATCGCTTGCTCCTGCAGGGCTCTATTTGCAAGTACAGTGGGACCAGTAAATTCAGTGTATAAAGAAAATGTACCAATTTTAATGCGATACACAACCACTAAATTATCAGGAAAAGCATTAGATGTAATAAAATATTAAGATACTACTAAGTGGGCAAATATAAAAAAAAAGAACCGGATGGGCCTCGCTCTGCTGTACAGTTAGGGGTGGAGTGCACCTCGCTTATAGGATAGGTCATTATTATAATGGATTTGTTAAATTTGAATGCAATGATAGATATCATTGTATACGAATAACGATTCTGAACGGAGTTCATATGTTTGTCTAGGATATAATACATTGTTATTTATAAACATTGTAAAAAGTATATTTTATTTTGAAACAATAAATATTTTTTTCAATTAGGATAGGTTGGCAGTTGCATACAGTGATATAGTTTGTCAGTCTAGAACATTCTACATTTTATTAAATTTTACATGTAATTTTATGTCAATATTCGATGTTCAAACGCTAATAAAAAAAATTGTGCCTATGGATTTTAATAATTTTTGAATGACATTAAGAACTACTTCTGTGGAATCTTCGATTAAATTTTCAAGTATTTTATAGTAGCCAAATTTTCTTTATCACCGATTATAAAAATAAAATGTAAAAAAATCGAATAATTTAAATGCCTATAAGTGGCTTAAAAATTAATATAATATTTTGAAAAAAATATTGCATAAAAGAAATACCAATCTTAACAGCTGGTAGAAATTTCAAAAATCTGCGACTTATACTTTTTGAATTATAACAAATATTTAAAATCGTTTGAGAATAAATCGCTATTTTATACAATTTCGTAAATATTTAAATTTCAAACAGTCATAAAATTTTTTCCTCTAAGTTCGGTAAAAATTTTTTTAAAGATTTTTAAAGAGTAGCTTATAGATAACCTAGTATTAAAATTTTGAACCTTAAGTATGAACAGAAAAAATTTTATGAATTTTTATCTACAAAATAACTTGCAAATTATCGTGATTTTTACACATTTTATACAAATTTGAGCATTAAGGGCTTATAAAAAAAAATTGAGTTAACCGATCACCGATATTTTTTAGTTACGATAAGTTTAACTTATTATAAACCTAGTATAAAATTTTCAAGAGTTTTCGCTCAACCAATTAAATTTTATAGATGTTTAAAAACAAAAATTTTACAAAAATCGAAAATTTAAATTGTCTATAAATAAGTCAAAATATGTCAAAATACTTTGAAATCTTAACCATGTATAGAGAACGTCAATATAAAGATTTGGTGAAAATTTCAAGTTGTTGCGGTTTTTTGTTTTTGAGTTAGAGCATTTTAAAAAAAAACCGATATCTTTGTCAATCTAGAATATTATACATTATATTATATTTTACATGTAATTTTTTGTCAATATTCGCTGTTCAAACGCTTATAAAAAAAAATTGTGCCTATGGATTTTAATAATTTTTGAATGACTTTAAGAACTACTTCTGTGGAATCTTCTATTAAATTTTCAAGTATTTTGTACGAGCCAAATTTTTTTTATCACCGATTATAAAAAAAAAATGTAAAAAAATCGAATATTTTAAATGCCTATAAGTGGCTTAAAAATCAATATAATATTTTGAAAAAAATATGACATAAAGGAAATACCAATCTTAACAACTGGTAGAAATTTCAAAAATCTGCGACTTATACTTTTTGAATTATAAAAAATATTTAAAATCGTTTGAGAATAAATCGCTATTTTATGCAATTTCGTAAATATTTAAATTTCAAACAGTCATACAATTTTTTCCTCTTAGTCCGGTAGAAATTTTTTTAAAGATTTTTGAAGAGTAGCTCATAGATAACCTAGTGTTAAAATTTTGAACCTTAAGTATGAACAGAAAAAATTTTATGAATTTTTATCTACAAAATAACTTGCAAATTATCGTGATTTTTACATATTTCGTATAAATTGGAACTTTGAGCACTTATAAAAAAAAATTGTGACTTACGATTTTAGATTTTTTTTTATCAGTTAAGGAACAACTTATAAGAAACCTTGTATTAAATTTTCAAGATTTTCTGGGCAGCCAAAAAAATTTTATCGTTATTTAAAAAAAAAATACTTAAAAAAATTTAAAATTTCAATTGTCTATAAATAGCTTAATAAAAGTCAAAATACTTTGAAAATTTAATGGTGTATAGAGAACGCTAATCTCAACATTTGGTGATAATTTCAAGTATTTACATCGATTAGTTTTTGAGTTATAGCAAAATAAAAAATTTGATTATGTTGAAAACTGGTTTTGCGTAAAAACTCCCGTTTTTCCCAAATTTTTTTATGGTTTTTCCCGTCGCATTTAAAAAATATTGGAAATTTTTGACTTTTGACCCCCCAAAGTACCAAATAGATTCACTTTCCTTTCAGAAAAGTTGCTACATAAGGCAATCGAAGCATTTTTACTGCCCCAAAACGTGTCGACAGACACAAAAAAAAAAAAAAAAAAAAACACACATCATTGTAAAATCAATACATTCTTCACTCCGTTCAGAATCTAAAAAATATTTAAGCGAAGCATTTGAATCACAGTATTCTACATCATCTTTACAATTGCAAATTAATTCTAAATAAATTAACCTTAGGGAAAAGGTATAAACTCTTATACAGAAAGAATAGAACAATTATATTATAAATTATGCAATATATATAAGTTTAATAAACCTAAAGATGAAGCTAAAATTATTCTAACTCGGTTATAAGAGCAAACATTAGGATTATATATAAAAGGTTAATAAAACCAATAAAAATTGTAATAAAATCGAGAGATTCTAAAACATTTGAAGAGGGCAAAAATATAGCCAATTACGGAAGAGTTAGAATTTAATGCGGAAAATAAAACGCGAAATGTATTTAACACTAATTATCGTAATAATTATAATAACGGAAATAATAATATTCAACCGCAACAAAATAATCGTTATAGAAATAATTGTTTATAACAACTTCAATAAAAAACCAATTATATGCTATAAATGTAACGGAAAACATTTTAATAATCAATGCAGATCACAACCAATCCAAAGTTCAAATCAAAGAATACCGGATAATAATTATAATAACTATTACAATCGACCACCTTCTAACAACCGTAACAATAATGATTTTAATCGGTCAAATAATTATCAGTCAAACAATTTATAAGCGACCACCAATTAATTATAAAACAAATAACTGTAATACGTGAAATATAACATGCAGCTACTGCAATAAAACAGGACACGAAATGTCAGAGTGTTATAAAAGTAAATTAATGAACGTAAAGTTAATTTTAACTCGAAAAACGGTCGTTCGAACGAGTCGCGCGGTACCGCTCGTACCGTCAATCAAAAAACAACCGCGGAGGAAACGTACGAAGATGCTTCCACATCAGATCAGTAATAATTAACAACAAGAAATATACTGATTCTGCAATAATTATCAAAAAAAAGCACTGGGCAATAACCATAAGGAAACAGATCTTTTAGTAAAATAATGATACATAATTTATAATTATAATAATCATGGTTATCATAAAACATTTAAACATTAACAGTTCAATAAATATACTTAATTGTACTCAACCTTAATGAATAGATCTTTTTTTCTTGTAGATATAGTATCTATTTTTACTGTTGCCTTTATTACAATCGGGGAGTAGTATGTAATTATATGTTCTGTCACTATTTTTTAAATTACGCGTTGATTAAAATTTTTAAGGTAGAAAAAGATGGTCAAAATCACAAAAATTCAAAAAATTTCATAAATGTCACTTTTTCAGAGTACGGTAAAATCGATATTTTGACTATCTTTTTCTACCTAAAAAATGTCAATCTCCGCGTAATTTAAAATATACAAAAATCAGAAAAAATGAAACTTTTTCAGAGTACAACCATTTATCATTAAGTATACTCTTTTTATTTAATTTCCAATCTGTCGATCGTATACTTTACAAAATAAATGTGTATCTATTACACGCTATGTTCTCACTCCTTCGACTGCTAATTTTTACATAAAACAGCGGTGAGACCATTTCAACATCATACTATATAATATCATTGTCTCATAATTTTTAGACACAGATAGAGTTCAAGAATTTAATGTTTTAGAAAAAACAACTTTTTATTACTATATTTGATTTTGATATCACTTGATTTCTTAGATGACTTTTAACGATTTGTATCGATATTTAAAATCGATTTTGAAATTGATTTTAAGCCCTGTATAATAAATCAGGAACTTTGTATTAAATTTTCAAATCTTAAATTTAAAAAGTAAATTTTGTATGAATTTCTAACTTAAAATAATTTGCATATTTTTGTGATTTTTATGTATTTTATCAAAATTCAAAATTTAAACGCTTTTAAAAATGTTTTGTGGATTTACGCTCAATTTTTTTTTTAATTTTCATTATCAAAATTTACGAGAAACCTTGTATTCAATTTTCAAGTTTTTTGGCGGAATGAACATTTTTTTTATTGGCATTAATTTTAAAAAACTAGTAATAATCGAAAATTTCATATGCTTAATCCTGTTTTTCTTTAATTTTTGTTTTTGTTCTTACCGAAACTACTGAGAATTTTGGCCTCCCTAATACACCGTCTAGATTTACTTTCCCACCAAAAAAGATACTGAAGTCGAAATCGAAGCATTAATCGACTACTTATCGTGTACACAAACACATACGTAAAAAAAGCACTCATCATTGTAAAATCAATACATATCTTATTTTGCTTATAGCAGCCAGAAAATGATTTGCAAATTCTGAAAATCGATTTGCAAATGTTTGCAAATTATTTGCAAATGTTTGCAAATTATTTGCAAAATGTTGGTGTCATTTTGAAATTCGTAGCTCAAAATGAGGGGGGCTGCGTGAAGTTGGCCCCCCTGTCTTATTTTGCTTATAGCAGCCAGGAAAATGATTTGCGAATTCTAAAAACCAATTTGCAAATGTTTGCAAAATATTTGCAAAATATTTGCAAAATGAGTACATAATTTTCAAAAAAATCGGTCATGGTGGGGGGCCAACTTCACGCACGTAAATACAAGCACTAAATACTCCGTCAGTATTCAGTATACTTTTAGAATTCCATTATCCAACTTGAGTTACAATTTAAATACAATTTGACATAACAATAACAATTCAAATTATTCGGCGTACACAATAAATATCGCTTTATCGTGCTAGTGACACAAACAAGACGAGTTTTATCATCTTCCACACCGTTATCCGTATCCGATCGAAAACGAATGATAAGCCGTTATCACACAATTTTACCAAATTCGAGTCTTTTAAATTCCCTTCAACAACAATAAGACTTTCGTGAAGATATGGGAAAACATCTGTTTGTTGAACTGCTATACGCATTTCATCATTTACTTTGTATGAGTTTGTACATGGTACATAAGAATGATTTTCAATTTTGGTTATTTTTGAGTCAGATATATAATAAGAATCAACATTTAAAATATCGCTTTCAGACATTTTTTTTTTAATCGATATCCTAGATCTTGTAATATATTTCTACTTTCAAACGTTAATTTTATTTTATTTTATGTTGTTGAACATGGTCCAGTTTTAATACTAACTGGTTTAAAAACATGCGGTTGTCTTTTATTTGAAATTTTAGCAGTACATTTTAGACCCATTATGCATGTCGTTTAATGTGTAAAACAACTGCTAATTTTTCTTCGAAATTATGTATTTTATTGTTTTCTTGATCGACCAGTTGTACTTGTACCGCCGAATCAATAGTCGACGTTAGTAATGGATAATATATTAAATTGTTAGGATTTTGAATCAATTTAGTGCCCGTTTTTTCAGCAGGGTTATTTATTAAAAATAAAATAAGCGTTGTATGTTTATAATTTATAGCTGTAGATAAAAAATATTTTACAGATACAATCATACTTAACAAAATTAAAAAAGAAGTACGTAAAAAATGATGCATGTGCCTATAAGGACAATGTTGTTCGAATAAAAAAATCATGTGACGGTGCTTTCAATATTAAAATCCCATCATATAGTGGAGATGAGTTTACAAAAGATAAGATGAGATTTTATTTACAAAAATTCCGGTCGGAGGATATGGAGAAAAAGACGTCTAGTGAAAGGTTAAAACTGAACATTTTCCTTAGTGTAGTTATGTGTAATCAATTAAATAGTTCAATAATTCTTATATATCCGAAAAACTGAAATAAAATATTTTTATAGATGGAAGGCTGCACATTTTCATGGAAAATGTAATTTAAATACCAATATTGATAAAGATAAAAATATATCAATTGCAGTCGATAAAGTGATGGATAAATTCATGAATGATCGGAATAAGATCGTTTATTCATGTAAAAAATAAGATCATGATAATCAACGTATTAAAATTAAAACGTATTTATGTTAAAATATTTATGCTAATATCTGAAATTAATAAAATACTTGATATAATAATATTTAGTTTGAACTTTGTTTGTTTATATTTTATTTATTATTAAAATTAAACATAAACTATGAGTGTGATACAGACTAATTTATACAGAAGAAATGAATTACACCGATAATAATGAGTGAACTATATTGATAATATTGAACGCTGAAACATTATATTATATATAATATATCATATTCATATGTTACATGAATTAAACAGGTTAAAATATTAAAAACTGATTTGGAAATAATATATTATAATTATACTGGAAAATTAAACATTATAATACATGATGAACTCCTTTTATTTCAGAAAAATATGAATTAAACAAGTTAGATATTAAACTATATTCAAAATAATAATATTGAATTTAAAACATAATAACTCTACATGCATTTTGGTAAGCTGACATATCAGATAATCTTAAAATGTCTACAAAAATGTCATTCTAATATTATACCAACTGATAAATATTTACCTATTAGGTATCTGATATGACAATTTTTCTTATTCTGACATTGAATATTAAAAGTTGATTTACGTAATAAAATAGAATCGATTTATAAAGTATAAACTGTTAGTAATAAAATTCTTCGCTAAACCTTTCTGGATGAGTTCTCATTCTAGTTGAACGACGAAATTTTTTCGATGATTGATTAAATGATATGTAATAAAATAAATAAATAAAATATCATAGAATAATTATTATTATTTTGAATATGATTTTAAAATTAAATGGTATAATAGATATTTTTTTTTTATTAAAAATCGTTTAATATATCACAACGTCTTAATTTTCGTACTTAGCAGAATCGTTAATTTCGCTAATAATATTTAAGCATTCGATTTTACAATTAAACGACGTCATTGGGCAATGCCTGAATTCTCTATCTAATTCAAATACCAAATCGTTAATTTTATTAAACATTTCATTGTTTTTCTTCTTCAATGATTTGTATTCTTCGATTAACGTATCAAATATATTTAAAAACGACTACACTCTAGTTGGTCATCCCTCGGTGTATTATCTACAATAAAAACGTTAATGTTTTGCATCACATTGCTTTGGAGTATTCGATATCTATCAAATTTATAATTTGGTTGTGTTTTACTTCTAATCTTTCAACCCGGTGCTGAAACTGTTCGGACTTCTCTCTTAAAGAAACTAACTCCAGGTCCTTCAATTTAATCTTTAATTCATAATCAACTGAAACGGAATATTCAGTGGCGTAGCTATCATCGAGCAAAGAAGGGCAGTGCCCTGGGGCCTCTAGAGCTCAAGGGCCCTCAGAGCTCTTGGTAAAATTTTAAAAATATATTCGTAAAATAATTGAAATAAAATTGAAAAAAGGTTAGATATTTTTAATATGATAATTGAATATTAGAAATTTAATATGAATATTGTATACCTATAAATACACACTATATGCAATGATCGGTGTTCAACTACGGATCACGGTTTATGATAGTATGGTTGCCCGACGACCTATGATAAGATCGTTTTAAAGGTGGGATCCCACGGCCCGTGGCGCGGCGCGGCGCGTGAACTTCGTCACTACACGCGCCACTACACGCGCCACTACACGAGCGCGCCTCTACATGATCCCATGGCGCGTGGATCGGCGCGTTTCCAGGCGCGGCAAATTTCCGTACCAGTTTGAATCTTTGCATTGATCATTGCGTTTCTTTTCCTTTCAGAGAACGGACGTTGGTTATTTTTTTTTGTATTTTTTATGTGTTGCGCAGTGTTTTAGTTTAATTTTATTTTTTTACTACCATATTTATGTAACTCGATAACGAGATCATTGGACCATTCCATAATTATTAATAAAATAATTATAAAATAAAATTTTAAAGGTTTAAAAAGATCACCAAATAAAAAAATATAAAATAAAATTTAAACAAACAAACAAATTATGTGCCAAACAGAAAAATTGTAAGCCGCGCCACCACGTCGTGGGATATGAATACACGCGCCGAGCCGGTTTTCCTTTGACGCGGGACACCAACACCGACAATCATCGGGAACGGACGCGCCGCGCCGCGCCGCGCCAAGGGCCGTGGGATCCCACCTTAAACTGGCACGGCTTTTAACTAGAACAGCTGGAACATTGACCACTAACGCTTGCGACGTGATGTGTACCGATATAGAAGCAGAATTTACGAGCTTATTATTTTTTTCCCGCGCTTTACTAGAATCAAATATTTTCAAAATATTGCCACAGACTATATGAAATTTCCTGTAATATTACTCTCATACTCATAGACTTCTATAAAAACCACGATTTGAATCCTGATAAATACTTCAATATCTATCTACTATCGTAGTCCATAGCTCTATCATCTATGATACATACAAATTTACATCCGTAGAAAATAAAACAATAATTATTCATAAAGTTTTTAATGTTATGCTTAATTGTATTAAAATTGTGTAACTGTGCTAAAAATTAAAATGCCGTGCTGTATACCTAATTGTTCTTCACATGACAAATATGTAAAGATAAGTTCTTTCAAAGTTCCAATGAATATTGCCTTACGGTCTGAATGGGAAAATGTCTTAGGTATTTCCTTAACTAATAATTCTCGTGTTTTTCGTAACCGTTTTACTACTCATGATGTAATAGACACATGGGTATCTGGAAATGGAATAAATAAATACACGGTTAGTACCTTTACTTATAGATGTATAATGTATTTATGAACTATTCAACTATAGGTAAAACATAACATATAAATATATTTGTAGGTGTGTATAAAAAAACCTAGACTTAGAGATGGAGCTATACCGGTGAATTTATATATTGTTAACAATAATGAGTCAACAATTTTAGTAAGAATTTATAGTTAAATAACTTATTAACACCATAATAGACTTTTTTTCAAAAGTTTAACTTTACTCATTATGAATAGTTAAATAATAATATAACAACATAAACTATAAGAATGTTTGTACCTAGTACCATTGATTATAAATGCTAGTATTTATAATCAATGCTAGTACCTAACTTATTTTAAGTATCAATTAATTATCTGTTTATTATTTTAATTAATGGTTTTATAGAGGTTTTTATATTTTAAACAACAATATAAAGTTTAATGTGGGTTTTCCTATGGATAGAATTATGGGGCCTCATTTATTTACTGCCCCGGGGCCCTTTTCAATCTTGTTACGCCACTGGGAATATTACGTTGTTATACTACATCGTTTATGTTTAAAACACTCGTATATTATTGCAAGATTACAACAATCACACAATATGTACTTCTCATTTTGCGCATTTCTGTTGACATCGATAGTCATTTTCTGGACCTCGATATTAATTGGTCTTTGTTGTAACCGGAAGGCATTGTATATAATTAATATTTAAACTTATAATTTTATTTATATCTTTTTTTTAAATTAAACTTAATATATATTTAAAAATTCTATAAGAGATATTATATTAATGTTTCAAAATTTTTTGCCGAACCAAAATTATTGCAGATGATATTTGAGAAAAAAGTTAAAAAGTATGACATTTTCAACTATCTATAAATGGCTTGAAAAAATCTTTTGAAAATTATGTCATCTTTAACGAATGATTAAATAAGCAAATTTTATAGAATGTCAAGTGACTTTTACTCTTCGGTTATATATATATTTTTTAAACTGTAATGAAAAAAAAAATTAATTCGATTTTGACAAAAACCGGCATGCCGTAAATGTTGTCGTTTTTTTTTGGTTAATTTTTAATCGATTATCAAGAAAAGTGTTAAGAATTTCAAATAATCAATACTTCATAGCACCAAATTGTGCATATTTCCTATCTTTAATTTTTATTTTGTGATGACCGAAAAAATTCTACTACCCGTTCAAAACCGTATCTTTTCCAAAGCCGTAATTACAATTTTTGCGCCATATTTGCGTCAACAATATTTTTATGAACATTCTAGTTGTTCAAACCTCCCCGCTTCCTCGAAATATTTTCCTGCGTACGCCCCTGCTCTTACCGAGTTTTAATTTAGTAAATGACTCATATTTAACTATATACATATATGTATATGTATATCACAATGTATATTTAACTATGTATGCATACGTTGTATACATTAATGTACACATTAAGACAACCAAATGACGGACGCGCGGACGTTACACCATCTAGCGGGAACAGCCACAGAAAGCGCCATCCGCCAACATATAAATGGACTACGAATCAACACCAATTGCAGACGTGTCCAACCATTTAGTATGTGATTATATATATATTATATTTAGTAGAACACCCCGCTTACGATTGTCATTTTCATGTTGCTCTGCATTGTCTTTGCTAATTTTTCTCTAAGTGTTAAAATATATTACCAATTACTTTAAAAAGAGTTCTTTACTAGTTAATTATTGAACTTATATCCCATCCGGCACTTGGAGATACGACCTAACTTAAACATTATTGTGGCACCGTCAAGTAACCGACGGCGCGCTAAAATATAAGGTCTCCTCATAGGCGCAACTAGGGGGGTTCTTGGGGGTGCTTTAGCACCCCAGCTTTTTATTTAGCACCCCCACACCAAAACCACCAAAAATTTAAAAATCATGAAAAAAATGTTTTTTTTTTTTTTTTGTATTTGACGTTTATTAGTACAAACACAAATTGGTTGTGATGATTATAGTTATATCATATATTAGGTGCCTATGTAAAATATACAATTATTGTAGAATTAAGAATATAATATATTTATATCGTTGCAATCATAGATAGGTAATAAATTCTTCAATCAGCCGTAATTTTAACGTCATTTAAAGATATGAAGGTTTTAGGTAACAGAGAAGTGATAAATTGATAAACCCAGTAGTTTATTTAGAGTATTGTCACTACGTAATTAATTCGATCAGCCTAATGTGAGAGAAGCTTCTCGTCAATGCGTCGTTTAAAAACTGGCTAAGAGCAATTATGGAACAACAGCGGTTCACAAATTTATCAATTTTAAACATCAAAAGAGACATTAGTTCTTGAGAAATACTAGAAAAGTATTCTACTAAGAATAGAAAATTATTAGTATAAAATTATATTATTAGGTATGTAAAATAAATATGTATATATTCCATTTAAACTTTATTATTATTTTTATCACTTAAACAAATTATATACTATAACTAATGTATTTATAAGGTATATTATAGCTTTTATACATAAATATTAGTGTGCTTATGGTTTTATAGTGTGGATTGGAATGATTATAATAATTACAAAATTGTTGTATGGTAGGTGTTTGGGGGTGTGAGGGCTTGCCCCCACGGGTCTGTGTTCTCTGCATAATTTTAGCACCTCCAGTGTTTGTCCTCTAGTTGCGCCTATGGGCCTCCTCCCCCCCCCCCTCGCACACCAGAGACAGCGTAACACCGGCGTGTAGGGCCGCGCAACAGGTGAGAACCCGCGGTGCAACGACGGTGCACACTTTCGTCGGCCGGGTCGCCGTTCCAAACCAGAACGCTCCTGGTCCGTATCAGCGCCTGCTCCAAGTCGTCCCTGCGGACGCGATGGTTCATTTGCCGAACACATCGGTGGAATATCGGCTCATGACACGCGTCCGTCCGCACCGCGCACCGTTCCGTCAAGTCAGCCTCAACTCGCGGGACGTGAACGCCGCCACCTGTCGCCCGCGCTGAAAAACAGCGAGCCGGCTAGCACGCTGGATACCGCGTCACTGCGGAAACCGCGGTCGGCCAAGTGCACGTAGAACTGCCGCGTCCGGAACAGGCCGCAGCACTTGCGGTCCGCGAACCGCCTGTACAGCGTTCCGAACGCGTTGCCCATCAGCGGCCACGGTCGCGCGTGCGCCACGTACCGTGCACGTGCTTGTCGGGTAACGGAAAATACGTCAGTGACAGCCCCGCCGCGTCCACGCGATGTCAGGTCAACGCGCGACACCGCACCGACACTGATCTGGCGCCACGAAACCGTCAGCGACAGACAATCGTTTCACGCGACCCATTTACACGATGGTCTCGCGTGAACGCAACGCGAACGACTGAGCGTTGGATTACTTAAGCGCGCCCACGTCAACACTCGATCTTAACCGACGTCGTGGTAACACACGTCGACTGATCCACCTTAAAAACAGTATTACAGTTGAACGATTCGTCATTTTTCTTTTCTTCCCGTTACGCGTAAACCAGCCAATTACTTAAATATGTTTGGTTGTTTAAGATCCTTTTTTTTTTTTCATATGTTCCTAGTGATTTTCAAAAATTGTTGAATTTTGCCAAACGTTGACGGGGTAACAGCAGTTTGACATTGAAAAACTTGAAATCTAATAAAATAGTTATTTAAAAATAGTATTGATTTCAAGTATAATTTAACAATGAGTTGTTCGATATTTAAATAAAAAAAAAAAAACTATTAGGCTATACAACAGACTACTTTGGAATAATAACAGTTGAAAAACTAATGTAGTAAAATCAATGTCATACAATTAATTAAGAATACAAATAGAAAATGTAAAAAAATTATAAGAAATAAGTTTGGTAGATCATACACTGAGAAAATTTAACAACTGATTTTTGGAACAATAATCAAAGAAAAGAAATAATACAATTAATAAAGACATTTTTTATAAAGGATCAATAAAAACAAATAAATTTAAAAAATGATGATAGTTTATTAACTTATCTCATCACTTAAAGCGATAACACTAAATAATGTAATGGATCAATTATTTTAAAACACGTAATAATAATAATAATAATAATAATTAATATAGTAATATTATATATATATATTAATAAAAGGAAACATTAAAATTTTAAATTAATTTTAAATATTTGGTTAAGTTACAATGTTTAACAATAATTTGTTGACTGGCGCAGATCATGGCCCAATATGTAAGCCAAGTAGAAAAATTATAAAATATGCCACAGTTAAAGTAGTAATAGAAAAAATTAATATGTAAAGTTAAAAAAGTAGAGGATAAAAATGATATAAACATAATAACTTACAGATAATTGATCACGGGTGCAATAACTAAAATATTATGTCCAATAAACATATCAATAACTTAACATAAGTATTAGTTGATTTTATTTAGCATAATATTCGTAGATACCCAATTGTATTACAAACAAACTACATAATTCTTTATAAACATCAACACAAACGGAATATTGTCAAAAAATTGAATATATGTATTTTGTTTCAAAAAACAGTGTAATAAAAAAAGTGTAAAAAAAATTATAAAATAGATAAAATATAGAACTTCAAATAAAAAACACAAATTTTTACCCAAAATTCTATAAATTCGATGTTTTTCTGTTAATTTTAAAAAGACAAAGCATCTTTTTAGAACTTTAGAAATATGAGAGATCTCTGAAATTAAAACTACAGCTTCTATAGTTTAAATTACTAAAACTCAAATGATTGGAAAAATAATAATTAAAAAAAAAAAAAAAATATGATTTATTAAGGTGTCCGGCACTTAAGCTATATGAAAACAAAATTTAAGTTAGATAATGAAATATGTTGAATTATTTGAGCAGTGTAAATAAGTACACTTTGTTAATTATCAAAAAAAAAATATTGTTCTGGAGCTTATTCAATTGACTAATTAAGGTGTAAAATTTGTTCGCTAACTTTGATCTTCTTGATAATGTAATTTACGTAATGCTGATAACTTCATCCTTTCTTTTTCTAGTGATGACTCTAATTCTAAAACACGTACTTGGCACTCAATTTCTAATCGTTTGGTTTGATGTTCATTCAATAAACCCAAGTCTAATTCTTCTAAAAATAAAAATAGGGGAAAAAGGTATGTTAAACAAGCTCATATAAAAACAGTTTTATTAAATAATTAAATATGTACATCTAAATATACACATTAAATTTTTACCTGATTGTTGAACCAACTGGGCACAAGATTTAGCTGTAGCAACAACTGTGGCTGTAGCATTTGTAACATCACGTGATGCTTGCGATAGTTCAGCCAAATTATAACTATTTCTAGAAGCTTTTACACGGCTAGCAACCACAAGTTGTGCTGTTCCTGCAGCTACACAATGTGATGCCACAATCAATCTTTCTAATTTACCTTCACCACTAACAGCTTCATTTGCAGCATCTCTATAATAAATTTTTTATTTTTTATTTAACATCATAACAGTATTAGTTATAGTATACATACAATAAGCCTTTAGCGCCTAAACCTATGGATTTGGCTGCAGATATTAACCCTTCTGTCCATTGATGATTGCGTTTATAGAATTCTTTTGCTGAACCATTTGATCCTTGATTGGCTACAATTTCAGCTTGAAGTTTTCGAGATTTATGTACCAAAACTCTGATAGCAGCCATGAGGGAAGTGCATGAATCCAAGATTTGTTCGTTAACTTCAAGTTTAACTCCAGAATGTGCAGCTCTAGACTCTGTGATCATTTCCTAATATTCAAATTAATAGGATTTTATAAATCAAAAACAAGTTTAAATATTCTAAATTTTAACAGGTAGTAGGTAGTACTTGAATTCGTTTTGCTGCTTCTTCAATAGCTCTATCCATTATAGAAAGCTCATCTTCAACCAAATCTCCCAATGATTCATTTGCTTGTATTGAAGATGCCATGGATACAATATCGTTTATAGTTAATTCTAGACCCTCACTGCATTCATTAATTTTGATTCCAGTCTGCCAAGCTGTCAAAAGTTTAACACTATCTTTTCCTACTTGTTTACATTTGTCTAATAATTCTAGAAGTAACAAATAATAACTAATTAAATTTCAATTTAATAACTATGAGGAATGAAGATGTTTACTTTGAGCATCATTCAGGTTGGCTTTTGTATTTGATACCGCTTTTCCAAAAACGATATACATGGCAACATAATGAGCAAACCCTGCGACTTCATCTTTTCCTTTTCCAATTATATTGATAAGTTTTTCTTTAATTATAGATACACATTCTACATTCAAAAAAAGAAGAAAAAAATGTAAAAAAAGAAAGAAAAAAAAAATATATCATATGTAATTAAATAATATACCAGGGGAACAAGTAGCAGAAGACATAGAAGGATCATCTAACATGTCACAAGTATGTTCAATTATTTTACGACAGCATTCTAAAATATAATACGTATTGTAATAATAAAATACAAATTAAATTAATTTTATGTTATAATATACTAACCAAATAAATTAGCGTTTGTTGAAAATCGTAATTCCTCAGATTCTGAAAGTTTCAATTCTAAATCACATTTCAAATGCTCAACATCAAGCAATTTTTGTTTTGTTTCAGAAACTTCATTCTTTAAAATTTCAGATGTCATCACAAGTTCCTATTGGAAAATCGAACATAATTTAAAATTATATAAATAATTAAATTGTATATTTATTTACATCATTTTGACGAGTGGTAGAATCAACTGTAGCTTGAAGCGCAATTAATTCTTCTTCAAATTTAATCCTTTGTGGAGCCATATTAAATTCAACCGTACGCATATTTGATAACTGCTTATCCACATCAGATTTCTATAATAATATTTACTTCAATGAATTTATAAAATAAATAGACTAAAATGTTTATACTTTATTTATAATTTTGTTAAAATTATATAAATTAAAACAATATAATAATTAATACATAATAAATTACTAATTGTATTAATACTATATTTTACACAATATACCTTGACTAAATAACATCCACAACCCATTTCAATTTCCAAGGAAAAAAAATTAAAAAATATAGTTTTGACAATACTTAGTTAAATCCTCACTGAATTTTTATGGTAAATAGGTATTCAATTTTTGATTTTGAAAATGTATCCCCACCAAACTTTGAAAATCATATTAATATTAAGCCAAAACAACCAAATATACAGAAAAAATATTAACTATAAATAATCTCAATTAGTGGATACAATACAAAATATATATAAAAAAAAAGATAAAAGCCTTACAAAAATTTAAGTACATATCTTTGTTTTAACAATGAGATCTTTAAAGAATTAAAAATATTTTTATTTACAAAAACAGTAATAAATATTTATATATCACGACAGTTGATTTAACTATATTGATAAACATATAAAATCAATTGATAAATAAAAATAGATGAGATCCAAAAATGACTACACATAAATATTTTATTAACATGGCATACCTAATTGCCAAAATTATATAACTGCTAGTAAAATTATTATGATATTCCACAATATTAAAATGAAAATAAAATACTTGAAGTACTTTTTCATAAAACTTTTTTAATGATAATATTTATACATTTTATATACAAGTAAAATACTAACATAAAATTTAATAAGGAATAAATTATTATTTATAGATATAATAAAAAAAAATCCGAAATATTTAATGATATATAAGCAATTATGTTGATTAAACACCAATAATTTTGTTAAGTTAGATTTCTAATATATATATATGCTCAATAGCATATAATATATTGAGAGATAAATTTTTCAGTTTAAATATACTTATATTACTAAATTTTAATCTAATATCTAAATAGTATTTTAATTTAAAAAATGATTTCTTTTAAATTTCTATTCAAATAAAATAATTTGAAATTATAAATGCATGCTTAATGATTTGGAAATTAAAAAAAATTTGTATTTACAATTTCAAAAATATTTAATTATGATGTATGTACATTATATTTATTATCATTAATAAGATTTTTATATCATTATAGACATTAATAAATATAATACATAAAGCCGATTTACCATTTAAAACTTATCATATAATTCTAAATAAATTATTGTTGCTTAACAAGCACATTGCCCTTGACCAAAAATTATCATATTCAATTATAAAAAATGTGATTTGTTTAATAAACTACTAAGTACCATTGGTACATTTTACAACTAAAATTTAAAATTTAAAGCGCAATAATTGGCCTACACCTTCCCAGTACCTTGCCCATCACGTAAAACACAATTATTGCTTACAATGGACATTAACAAGGAATTGGCAGCCTGTGCAAATCTAGTCATTTTTTCTGATCCCTTCAATGACTTATCGACGACAGCTTTCTAAAAATTAGTTATTTAGCGTACCAAACTCAGAAAAATATTATTATGATGTAAATAAGAGTTTAAAAACTTATAGTTACCTGTCTTAACAGTGTTATATGTTCTTCTCTAAGTTTTGTATACACTTCCTTCAACTTATTAAATTTCTCTTCTAACAGTTTATATTTTTCTAAATGAAAAATAATTAAAACTTTTAATAAATAATCATAATTAATAGATATTATTAAAACTATTATAAATATTTGTTTTTGTTTTATTAATATTATTACTAATACTTACTATCTAATTCTTCAAAATTGCCCATAGAATTAGTTTGATGTAATAAATCATCTCTAATTAGCCTTTCCTGTGTTAATTCACTATCCTAATAATTTAATGGATTAAACTAATAAAATAAGTAAACTATTTTCAATATATTATTAAAAACTATACTTTTTTGGCTAATTCCATTTCTAATGTAGATACATTTTGTTTTAATTGGATTATTAATGAATGATGTGCATTCAACTCTCCATGTAAATGTTGTATCATGTTATCTCTAAAAATGATGTAAAATAGTTTTTTTTATATTAATTTTGGGATAGTAAAAGGAATTTATATCAATCAAATAATTATTCAATTATTTTTTAAATTAATTGGTAATAAATATAAACTTTTTTTATTAAATTAAATATATATTAAATATAACATACCTCTGGGTTAATAGATCTGGAGACAAAGACCTTTGACTCGTTTCACTGCTGGTGACACTATTTCCAATGCCTAGATCTACAAGTTCACCAATAACATTATTCATCTCTGGTGGATCTTCATCTGGCAATACAATGGCAGCTTGAGTAACATATGTGGACAGTTCAGCTTGTACCAGAAAGTTTGGAGGATGCTAATAATTGACATATAAAATAAATAGTTGTAATTTAAAACATTAACTCTTATATGTTAGTATTTTACCTCGGGTAAAAGAGGTATTTGTATAAGTGTTTTAAAATATTGGAGATTAGAAGATCCCAAATAAAATTGACGTAAGATGTTAAATTGTCTTAGGAAACGTTTTCTATGGCCAGAGAGTAAATCAGGTGGTAGAGTAGCATGCATTTTAAACAAGATTTTCACACATAAATCGTACAATTGTGCTGAATCAAGGATACATGGCATCAAGGGAGCCAATCGGCATTGACCATGGCTAGTCATTGAATTTGACCGAGACATATCCAATGATCCAAAAACTACAAGATTAAATTAAATAAACATAACTGAAAAATACATAAGTTCCTTCAATAATACTTACTAGCAGATTGAAGTCCAAGAATTTCATCAATGTAATCAAACATTTCCACACACATTTGAAAATAATTATTTACATCATTGTCACCAATTCTATTAAGATCTTCTTCAGATAAAACAAGATTGCCAGGAAACCCGGAATTTCGTCGATGAAAATCTAATTTAACAAGTAATAATTGACAATACTGTTGAATGAGTTTTCCATAACCATCTTTTAGATGAACCTTTGAAAATAAATAAATATATTTGGTTATAAAACTTAACTTTAATAAAGCATTATAATTTTAACTATACCCATAGTTTCCCTAAATCTTGTAAAAGTGTTTTATGTCTTTGCGATGATGCCAGAACATTGGGATGACCTTCTCGTAAGACTTTATGTAATACATGACAAAATTTCCAAGCTACAATACGATTTTCTTGTAATGGTAATTTAGTGACACAACGCCAAAAAGTCTCAGCACTTTTCTCTTGAAATGTGCCTATTATAGCATCTAAACAATTATTATTAAGGAACTATACAAATTAAAATCTCATAAGGCACTATTAAATACATCAAAACAATTTGTAGTACAAGTATTAATCAATAAATTGAAAAAAGGATACTTCTTGCATGTTTTTCTTTTACTGGATTTTCTAATGTATTAATTGCTTTACTTATGCTTGCAGCCTAAAAAAATTAATTTCATAATAATATACTTATAGAATTGATCAACTATAAAACTGATATAACGATGATAGTCATAAATTAGTCAAATAAAATTGTATTTAAAATTTAATTTTCTTTTTCACAGGCATAATATTAAAGACACAATAATCATTACAAGTAATATTTTAAAAAATTAACTTTCATATGAATAACTTTTAGTTGATTTAATTCAAATAAATTGTATTTCCTACACCTACTGATTATTTAAAAAAATAATTTTATAGAAATAATATAATTATAATAAATATATAAATAATAAAACTTATACATAGGTACATTAAATAAATCATAACTAGTTCTTACAATAAACTCTTTCATGATTCTCAATAAAATAAAGGTGCGGCTTGACACACCTCTAAAAATAATCACTGAGAGTTAGACTTTATTTCATTGTTTTTAACTATGTCAAAATATTTAAATGTACTTATTTTTTTACATGCGACACATGTAAATATGTAAAAAATATTTAAAATATGTATTTTCTAAACCAAGTAGATGAAAAAAATAAATAAAAGGATTGTGTTGTGAGAAACTTTGAAATGATAGAACATCAGATTTAAAGAAATCAACTATTTTAGTGATCGTTCGGTTATCACTGAAACCGATAATTTTTAAGCGTAACAAAATGCAGTTCTTATCTTTTAAACAATGTAAACAAGTGTTCTTGACACCATGCCAAAACATTTGTTGAAGTGTTTGTTTTACTTAGCAGTCATTATTATGTTTTTGACATTATTATGAACAGTATGCCTGCAGGGCTAACAGATCTTGCAGTGAATCTGTACTCAATGATGGTGGGGGGGGGGATTAGAGTTCCTCATCTGAATCTGAATCTTGTTACCTGAATCTTTTCGAAGTGTTCGCGCTCTTGGTCCATACTGTTCTTGCGGTTTTGCAACACCCTGGGCAACGATAGTGACGACATGACGCCGACGGATATCTGGCAGCTGCTGTAACACAACAAATTCGATGGTAACAGATCGACCTCACGTTTCGTCAGGACGTGCACGCAACATCAACGTCGTCGGATCGCTCGACGTGGCCTCGGTTGGTCGAACGTCAACATATTGAACGGAAGACGAGGACCAAGACGATTGCGAAACGGGCGACGACGGGGAGGATGCATGAAATTGATAACTTAATAATACAACGAACGTCCGTTCGACGATGTACTTACGGCGGTGATGAACGAACAAAATGTAAATAAATACAAATTTCGAGAGCACAGCGCGCACAGACTGTCACCGCGGGACCGTGACGGACTCGATTTACTCGTTACGTCCATTCATGACGAAACGCATCAGCAACAAACCACCACCACTACAGCCACTGCCACTATCAGCGACTGTCGTCACGACTCTGGTCGTCGCCGCCGCCGCCACCGCCGCCGCCGCCGCCGATTCATTGATACTCCGCTGCCGCCGGATGCAGCGAATAAAGAGAGTTCCGTAGTGCAGCCAACCGATCCTCCCCCCCGGTACGGAGGGGGGCAACACTGCGGAAGTCCACCCGCGACCGTCCGCACGTCGATCGCACTTTCCGCTCGGCCCCTACGCGGTAATAATATCACGATAAATCGCACATGCTTGTTAAACTTTACCGTTGTCGTTTTTTATTCTTATTTATTTCCACCGATTTTTCTCGCTCCTCCGCGTGGCTACGGCGACCGTCAACGCCGCCGCTATTTTTAGACGTCGTTTTTGTTATTATTATTGTTCCGCAGTACGCGCCGGATGCAGCTGGCGTGGGTATAAGCCGCGTGACACACAAACTCGGACGCCGTTCGTTCTTCCCGCGTAAGGTCCTATCAACGCACCCGCCCGAACAGCCGGACGGACGTGCATGCCCGAGTCTTCGAGACGCGTATTTTTCACATCGATGCGTGTACATCTTGAAACGTACATGTGTCACATTTGTGACGTCGTAGCGCAAACGTGTCTCGCAAAAATATTACCGTGCAAAGTTCTCGTATTATCCATGCTGCGCGGTTATGATTTTTTTCTCGTAAAAGTTTCGAACGATGCGCACTAATCGCGATCGAGCAAGATTTAAAATTAAATTAAAAAATACACCGTTTAAAGTAAACGATGTCGGCGACGTTCTGTTTTCGACACCGCCATACCTTTAAAATGTCTACCTATAGGTTATAACTAACTAAATAACTTATAACGATATCCGGACCACTGAACGGATATGATTAAAAATAGACCGAATGCGTTACCCGCTCTATAGTGAAAAACTCGAAAGTAATAAATTAGGGCTCGGAAGTTGTAGGAATTGCATGTTGATCTGTATGTTCCCAATTTATAAATATATACCAATTTATTGCAGACCAAGCTAAAAATCTGAATTTTACAGTGATGAGTTAAAAAATCGAAATGCATATTTTGCATATTTTGTCAATTTTAACTAAAAACATGCATATTTCATTGTGTTTGCACGCATATTATGCGTATCTCAATTTTTCTAAAAAAAATGTTAATAACTATTTTTTTTCCTAGCTTGTGTATTTTAATTAATATTGAACATACAATTCAAAATTATCAACGAAGATATTTATTGTCATCGTCACACTCGGCAATTAATTTAATAACAACGATGTGATACGTATTTAGTCTAAAATACCGAAATACTTTTTTTTAGTTATAAATAGTTTTTGTGTATATTATTAATAACATCAGAAGTTTTTTTTAAAAAAAAATTCAGAAAATATTTTGCGTATTTATTAAATATTTTTTTGCCAATTTAACATTTTTAATGCATATTTTGCACAATTTTTTCGTGCATATTTTGCCTTTTTTAGCTCCAACTATTTCCGAGCCCTAGTAACAAATAATCAACCGTTTGAAAAAAAAATTTCATGCGGCAGATGAGTAAAGTTTCGTAGCATCTTACAGTCAATTAAAGAAGTTGTTACTAATACTAGAATTAAAATTAATCAACATTTTACTGTTGTTAAGACATTCATTTACGTATGATTGTACTACGTATATGATCAATATAGAATTCTGTAGGTAATTTATACATTTACTTTATTGTGTATCTATTATTGAATACTGTAGGTCTGTTTTTGTACAATTTGACTGAGTTATTCATTCACGCAATCTAAAATCAAGACCAGTAAGTGTCTTGGTTGGAATATGTTAATATTGTAAAATATATATCTACATATAATATTTTATGTTGGAATCATTTAGACTAAAAACTTTGAATTCGATAGATCACGAGATTTTATTTTTACACAATTTGAGTCTGATTATCATACAGAAGTATTTATACTTAATCGACGTTTCAAACAAAATTAAACGTAATTCCCAATTCACTACGTTTCAGGGATACATTTGAAAATAAATTAAATTCGTATAATTTGTTTTTTCTGCTATGTATTATTTATGGTTAGGCGGAAAATGTAAAATACTTAATATAAACTTCCGGATAGACATCCAAATCATAACATCGCTAATCAAAATTATTGATAAACATTACGTTTTATTGTTTTAATTTGAATCCTCAACATTTAGATTACCTATTTAGTATTCGGAGCAATGAACCTAGAATTTTACCTCTTTGCGTTTCAACTTTGACGCCACAAAAAACAACAAATGTAAAATTTGAATAGTTGTAAGTATATGTATCCGACATAATATTATTGACTATAAATACTATTTAGTATTACTACGTAGTATTTATAATCATTGATAATATATTATCTATGCACATGAACATCCTTTTTATTGTGACCATACAGTTTATACTTATAATTGTACAGAAAACATATTGCTATAGCATTATGTATAGGTTACCTATATGCAATGTATCGTCGCACTTCGTAGGCGAGTTTCAAACTGTTTGAAGAAGGCGTTTGACTCGGATAGCGCACACAAAATATAGGATTTCAATTTCGTCCACATACATGATTAATATGGTTTCCACATCCTCGAATGCGTTATGTTCGTGAATATATAATATATATAAAAAAAAACCATAATGCTTGAATGCATGCAATGCTACATATGAAAAAAATTGTCAGTTTAACCCCGGAATTTCGAATGATTAAGTAACAGAATATGGTAAGATCTTGTATACATGGATAATTTTAAATTTATACAAATATCAAATTAAAAATGGTCGACATTTTTATAAAACTATGTTTCACTCCAAAAAATTGAAAAAAATAATCTACTACGGTTAACCGTGTTCTAAAATAAATTAAAATCAGTTATAGTTAAAATAAATAAATATATTTATTTATTTTAACTATAACTAACTGATTTTAATTTATAAAAATTTATAAAATTTATAAAAATTAAAATTAAATAAATTAAACTCAATTCTAGTTAAATTGTGTTACACTTTGAATCGATTAATACAACGACCACATGTGTAGATTCATAATATTATATATAGAAAATAAAGGTTCGCAAATAATAAATTTAAATACAAGTATATACTCGTATATATATGACGTGGTCCCATATTGATGACGTAAGATTGTCATAGGTGTGAAAATCTTAAGTGAAAAATTATAGAACGGTTCAGGTTTTAGACAAATTGGGCATAGGATATAGTATACTCTTATTTAATTTTAACATTTAATATTTTATTGCTTAGATGTAAAACTCTATAATACTGTAATATTATATAGTGATGATACATACAAATATTACGAATGATATATACATTAATTAATCACGCTAGAAAAGAAAAAAAAACGACTATCGGTAAATTTATCACGGATAAATCACATTTCTGAACACCATACGAACTACGCGTTCTATACTCCACATCCGTATTCTAACATGTAAAATGTTCATAGAAGAGTTAATAGTGTTCTCAAATCATCAAAATATGTGTGTAAATATAGCTATATTTCAAACGAGCCAACAGCTTTTAGCGGACGCGAAACCTTGACAAATGTAACACCACACACTGGCCTTTCGTTCTGGTCTACTGATCTATAAAAATATGTATAATATTACATGTAGATACAGTATAAAAGAGTGAGCATGCGCTAAATTCGTTTATCAGTCAACTAACACACTACGTATACACTGTACAATATCTGACAGGATTAAAATTAAATTTAAACGAGGGTACTAATATTGAAATATTTATAATACACATACATACGTATACATATCTGGCACCAACAGTAAGCACTTAGTGTAACCGCACCGGCCACAGCATGTAATGTATATTAGAACATAAATTATACAGCATCGATAATTCATGGCTGTTGCATCTACCCATTTCTCGAATGTTATTTATATATACAAATCGAGTGGTTTTTAAAGTACGCATCCTACTTTAAGATTAAATTATAGATTCATTAAAATTCTAATTTTTAAAAATCCTACTTTTTCCTTATTTTTACATTACTTGTAATTCGTGGTTTTACATAAAAGCATTTTGTGTTTTATTATTTCTATGATTTTTCTTTTTTTAAATATTTAAAAATTTCCTCAAAAAGTGTGTGCTTAAAATTGAATATCGAACCAAACCAGTAGTTGAAAATTATAAGTATTTATAATATTCAGATAAATTAAACGGATCTCAGCTAAGTTATACACTCCACAAAATGTTGTTGCATCTATTCAAAAAACATAAAATATATTATTACATGCTTTAGCACCATTTTGCTGCCAACCACGTCCTATGTACACGTAAAGGTATATTTTAGATCCGTTCCTGTCTTTTATGCAATTCTGAAGACGTTAAGTCTGCCGATGAGGAAATTCAGCTTGTTCGTGAACACGTGCGAGCATTATTAACACTGCACCTGTGGTTTAAGATTATACTTCCTCGGGCGAACGAGATGAAGACTCAAGAACCAGACAATGGTATACATGTACTTGCATGTGTTTATAGTTTATACAACAACGTATACGTTAATGAATTAAACGACCGTGTGCAATAATTACAAATATATGGTAGTTGTTCTATATCAGCTACTTTCCTGCATCAGTATGAACGCGGAATAAAAACAAAATATGAGAAGGAAAAAAAATATAATATATTGTGTAATTTTCTCTAGAATCCAAAGATTTCCATGTATGCTCTGGAACACTTAGATATGAATTTAGGACGACGATTTACGCACGCGCAGAGAAAGTGTGTAAACTGTGTTACCTATTGCAGTTTATTTATAATAATTTAAATTTTTCGTATAATATATATATATTTGATCCTTCATGATGGATAGACTAGTCACGGAGTTGCGAAAAAGCCGTATATTAAATAACAAACATTAATTGTATACAATATGTATACTATAGTATCAAGATTATTATTACACGCAAACACTACGTATAAAAAGAACAGATCCGAAACACTTCTCGATTTGCACGCTTTGATAATACGTTTTGTGTCCGAGTCGACTAACATTCGAGCATAAATTATTTATATTTTATTTAAGAAATATTGCGATGTTGCGATGCGTACAGATAAATTGTTTTCAATATCTCGAGAGCAATGATCTATATACGCGTATGAATACAGTCGTAAGTGCTCGCGTTCGCATTGTAATGAAATCAGCTTCGCATACATTTATCGCTAGCTACCTACCTACTTAATAACGTGTGTTTATATATAAATATAATATGCGTTATAAAGGCTTATGATTACAACTCTCCTACTCGTTTTAACGAACATCAACTCACTCGAGATTTGGTGTTTTATTGTAATAATAATTATAATAAAACAACAAGACTATTCTGTTATATTAACTAGGTACAGACAATTAACGCGTTCTAATATATAAATATTATAACATAGAATACTGTTAATACCACTGCAAACACGTGAATTGCGTACGATAAAATACCTAAGACCGACAGGTATACCAATATGGTTAGGTTAGAACACTGTATGTACATTGTTTACTTACATTCGAACATTCACCATATTAAAATTCTAATTAAGAAATTTCTATACTTCTAAAACACTCACATTTGTATGGTAAATTTGTAAGTGTTATAACCAGTGCTACAGTTCAGTCTCGTTAAGGGTACAAGCGGTGTACATTCACAATAACCTTATCATAACCGTGCATAAATAATATACTCGTATAGTCTTTGTCTTTCTTATTTATTAAATTATATAGATTTTATAATATTAGAAGTATTTATCATTTTATTAATAATGAATGTATTATAGTGCAAGCTTAATACGTATATATTACTGATTTTACTTATTTATTACTTTTAATTATACTTCATAATTATCATTGATGTTGAATTGGCGGTTTAGGGACCTCACTGGAAAATGTCTACTACACTTCTACAAATAAATACGTTAAACATATAAGTATTATTTCATAACTCTTTAAAAACTGATATAAAGAACAGTTTATAATTTAGAATGTTAAAAATTAGAATATTTCTAGTAAGATTCAAAACAAAACAATATACAGTAGGTACTATATTACCAATCATATTACTGTTTTATCCTGTATTATTAAAAATGCATAGAAAATAGTTTACGTTATTAAACATTCATACATTTATATTCTTTTTTAAGAACCACGTACGCTTAAATAATTTTATGTAATAAATAATTAAATCATTAAAAACAGTATTGATATAACGAATTAACGAGAATATAGGTCGGTTAAATTACGATAGCGATTCTCATATGATCAAATATATTATGATAATATAACAATGATTAATAATTATTAAATACTCTATTATATAATCAAAGTTCTTACTTATTTGGTGATACATATGCATTTTTACTATTTTACTGTAAAATGTAAATACTAAATAGTGTGTAAAGTAATTAGTTTATTTATCAAAATAAATACTTTTATTCTGATTTGTGATATTATGTAAATTTACGTTAAGGTATATATTTATATTATATATATTAGTAAATATATGTATATATTGTATGGTCACTAACATGAAAATTATTCATATCGTATATCCATATTCTACTAATAGTCATTGGCATTTGGAGTATACTACATGTCTTATACCTAATCAGTTAATATCATTATTATTCATAGCTCATTTGTCACATATATTTGTTTCGGTCAGTAGGAATAGGTAATAGGAGGGATCTAGTTGCGTTCTGAATACTGTGAAAATCAGTTAAGTATAACTTTATCTTTCAAGGGATCCAAAAATGTGTGTACATTTTGTAACTTGCTTAATTTATTACATTGTAAATAACTTAAAATGAGATCGTGTATTTTGTTTAAAATAAACTAAAGGTTCTTAAAACGTGTCACTAGACTAGTTGGCGAAAATAATTATTATAACATAATTAAAATTTATAATTTTACTGTTACCTGTAATTGTAACATAAATAACAGCACCGAATTTAAAAATGAAAATTAACTTATAATGAGGAGGCATGCATAGTAATATTATGTATGCCTCCTCATTATGATAATATCATTGATTTTAGTATATTATAAAATCAATGATAATATACTACTTATATTTAAACACTTCAATTCATATTTTCATAACGAAGCGTACATTCATATTAAAAACGCGTTTAACACAGTTTTGTAAAATTTATATAATGTATATATATATATTATCAATAATGTTAACCGCCTTCATAAATACAAATTTTCTAATACACAGTCCGAAACTGAATCCACAATCGGTTCCATATGGTTTTTCGAATGTAACAGCTAAACAGTATACATATTTTACAGCATATTTTCGTGCTTTAGATTTTTATAATAAATTTATAACAAATAAATGAATCAATATACCTGTCAAAATACATGTGAAACGTAACTTCTACGCTCTCGGGCAGAGCTTACGCTAAAGAATTTTTAGAACTGCTCAACATTTTTATATTTTTGTGCATACAGATTAAAAGAATTTGCAACTCACTACGCTTTATACACACTTTTATACAATACTTTATTATTATTCGTTTATTTAAATCACATTAGTAACAGATTAAAAAACATTTTTTTTCATCGTTTTTAATAGATTCTACAAAAAAAACCCATTGAAATTACTTTATTCCTTTCCTATTGTTCTTTTAGGAACTTGATATTTCTTTTTTTACATCCAACAGTTAACTGTATCCCTAGGATCTCAACCGTATAATGATGGCATATTAAAATTGATGTATAATAAGATAATAAGATAATACAATTTATACATATACATATACATATACATATACCTATATATATATACATACATATATACTATGTAATAATATAGTGATATCTGCTGGATAAGAATAAAAAATTGTGTTTTACTTTATTTTTATAAATTATATTGAGTTATTGAGCATCAGTAGAATTTAAAATATAGTAAGTTAGTAATTTATCCGCATCCATCTTTTTTAAATCTATAGCAAGGGATACTGGAATCTCAATGTTCAATATGCACGTCACTCTCATTAAACTGAGTAAGCAAGTCTTAGTAAAGTTAACTGTGTATATTTACTCTAATATAATTAAAAAAAGTATGATTAACAAGTAATGATTAGGAATAAACAAAATGCAAACATCACGAACTTGAAAATAATAAACAATGAAAATAAAAACTAATTTAACTTATCAAATATTATGGTAAATATTACTTAACCATATTTAAACAATATTATATGTACAAAACTATTATATACTCCCGTTAATTATTACCCGATGAGTTGTATTATAACTACATTGTATTACCGAGTATTGATGTTATAATACCACATAATTCTAATCACCCATATTCTTAACAAATATAATTTTTAATTATGTATATAATATATAAATTTGAATGTATTCCATTAAATAAACATAATTATCAAAACGAGCACAATATTATCTTTAACATAGCACATAAAAATAATTTCAATTTAAATATTATTAAAAAAATCACAAACGTATTAAAGATAAAATAAAACATAACCCACTAAATAATATTATTTACTATTGTAGTATGAAATATCAAATAATATAGGTATTTAACAAATTTTCTGCTATTCTAAACAATTATACTAATAATGTAAAAATCACTTTAAAACTGATAATAATTTAGTAAAACATATTAATAATATAAATAAAAACTTCACAAAAAATACCCCTTTTTTTTTGAAAATGCTAGTATATAAAAACAAATTCAATTGTTATACATTCTATATAGGCAAGAAAAATATAAATTTTAAAATAAGATATAAAGCACATTTTTGAAATAAAATTTAAAAATACTGCCCTTAGTTCAAATTTTGTTAAACATGTTTTAGAAAATAACCATACTATATATATATTTTGATACCAATACTTAGAAATATTAAACACCCTAAATAACATTTACATTAATTCAGTTCTAGAATAATTATCTTTACACAATGAAATAAAGAAAAATTATTTTAATAATACTCGTGTTTTAAATGTACAAACAGATTTTTAAAAATAATATTTTATCAATTTTATATAATAATAAATAATAATAACTAAAGTACTCGTATTTATACTTCTTGACATATATGTCTAATAACAAATTATCTCTATGTAAAATGACTAATTTTTCTCAATGTAACCCTTCATGATATTTTTAATTTAAATCGCGATTTTATTAAATTTGTATGAATCATTGATTGCAAAAACTTCACGAGTCACATATTTTATGAAATTGAGTAAATTTGTAAAAACGTATACTAGTCATGTGTTTGTTCACTAGACGCATAGGAACATATGACTATTATACGTTTTTACTAATATCATAACTTCATAAAATATGTAACTCGTGACGTTTCTGCAACTATTGATTCGAATATGCCGTTGGGTTATCAATTCAAAATCCATCGTACTTTACAAATATAAGACTAAGCATTTATTAATTTCTATATAAAAAATGATTTGTATATTTATTTATATATAAATTTACGGGCATTAACAATTTTATATTAAATTCATTTGTTATTATTATATTAGGTATAAATTTGCCAATAATACAGAAAATGCACGGATTTTAGGTACCGACTAATTGGCTTTTAAAACAGCCCATATTAATGTTACTGTTGGCACAAGCTTTGCTCTCAGGTAGATATAATATATCTTCCAAGCTCCAGTGAACTGCAGCCAATTATTACGGTATAAATATACATCGTGTGCTGTGTGATACATGTAAATGAGTGCGAGAACAAAATTTGAGGTGGGTTTTAAAAACGCACGTTTCGGACTTGTATAGTTTTGTATATTTTTACAAGTATACTTATTCTCTTGTTCAGCACAAAAACAATTTAAGAGAATTCCACAATAGAGTTATGAAAATAATAACCATAAACTGTGCGTGTGCATATAAAAATTGTAAACAAAGTAAGCCCATAACCGACCGTTTGAAAAAAATTTGTACCACTCAAATATTACGAATTGTATGACCGTTGATAAAAGTGTGTAAGTTTTAAATATAATGACTTAATGTTATAACTATATAATATGATAATATTAAATCTCGACAGCCATTTTGTTCCTAATTAAAATTATAAAAATGTTTTTTTACTAAAAATATTGTGGTCATTATAATATGCGTCGTAGACATAATTTTTTGTAGTACACACCATATTTTTAAAAATAAATTAATAAATGGGTACCTCTATAAACGTTAAATAGTAGATTTTTTACCTTTTGAATTTATTTCGAGTGCATCGTGTCCGTCCAATAATATTTATTATACGTTTTTATGTCACTACCTAGTAAATGCATTAATTAAAGTACAAATCAAGTGTATGTATTTGCTGTAATGTTTATAACAAAAGCAAAAAAAAAGGTTATGTACCTATGTACCTATCAGGATGCTATACCGTTTGACCATTTATCCCTATGATATATAACTGTATACGAGTTCCGATAGACCAGAGCTCAGAGGTCGTGACCCATAATGTATAGGACCGCGCGTTATAAGTCGAGAAACTAAATAAATTGCCGATAAGGATAAGATAGGTATAATCAGTGTGGGTTTATCGTTCCATTATGTGTGCTACACGATTCACGGCCTGTAAATGCTAGATCAGTGATTCCCAACCTCGTGGAGGTCAAGAATGAGAACATTGTTGGGGAGGTCGTGCAAGTAATTATCATGGAGATCAATTGTTTTTGTAAAACAGTTTTATATTAGTACTCGTTTGTATTACAATTTCATAATAAAAATGGAATAAAAATCTTTCCCTCCTTTATAACTCTCAAACGAAAAAAAAAAATCAATAATTGTTTTTTTTAATTTATATTATTAGTGAGTTGGGATAAAGCATAATAGTTTTTGAAATCTAAAAAAAGTACGTGGAATAGGGAAGTTGAGAAACACTGTGCGAGGTAGAATACAGCAAGCGTTCATTTTAAATATCTTCTATTAACGTTCGATAAACCTTAAACGGATTTTCACTGGCGCAATATTTGTGTTCTAAACGAGATGTGTTTTATCCTTATAATACGTCCAAGACCGGACGATGAAAAAACTGAAACCTATCACGGTTCGTTGTCAAATGGTTACGGTTTTTTTTTTTTTTTTTTTTTCAGACGACGAAAACGTGGGAAAAAAACGTACTTAACGTGGTGGTACCCGAGAAACATAATATTTTCTGCAATTTCGAAAAGTTTGCTATCTAGTGCTAAGCTTATTCACATATGAAAACCATAACGAACTTCGCTATTTTATAGAAAAAACCAATTAATTTTCGGTAGGACTATTGCTAATGTAGTTTTCCTAGCAAGTCAAATCGTAACATTATACATATATAATATTTATACGTCTTCGCTTTAAATTTATTTGTTGCATTCGCTACTGATACAGTTGACTCCCTCCGTTATTGCACTTGACCCCACATACTACCACAACCAGTGTTGGGAAATATCTAGATAAATGTATCTAGATAAGTTATCTAGATAAAAATTATTTATATTTTATCTTGTCTAGATAAATTTATACTCAGTTATCTTTATCTTCATCTAGATAAAAATCTTGTTATCTATGAGTACCAATCTAGATAATTTATTTAAATAGAATAAAAATAAAATTTGAAAATTTAAAATGTTTTTATATTTTCATTTTTACATTTTTCTGTACATCTATATACCTATTACACAGATAATAACTGGCAATATGACAATCATCTTATGAAGTTTATTTTAAAAAAAGAACCGGATGGGCCTCGCTCTGCTGTACAGTTAGGGGTGGAGTGCACCTCGCTTATAGGATAGGTCATTATTATAATGGATTTGTTAAATTTGAATGCAATGATAGATATCATTGTATACGAATAACGATTCTGAACGGAGTTCATATGTTAGTCTAGAATATAATACAATGTTATTTATAAATATTATATAAGTATATTTTATTTTTAAACGAAAAATTTAGAAAAACCGAAAATTTAAATTGTCTATAAATAAGTCAAAATATGTCAAAATACTTTGAAATTTTAACCATGTATAGAAAACGTCAATATAAAGATTTAATGATAATTTCAAGTTGTTGCGGTTTTTCGTTTTTGAGTTAGGGCATTTTAAAAAAACCGATATCATTTGTCAGTCTAGAACATTCTACATTATATTATATTTTACATGTAATTCTATGTCAATATTCGCTGTTCAAACGCTTATAAAAAAAAATTGTGCCTATGGATTTTAATAATTTTTGAATTACAATAAGAACTACTTCTGTGGAATCTTCTATTAAATTTTCAAGTATTTTGTAGGAGCCAAATTTTTTTTATCACCGATTATAAAAAAAAAATGTAATAAAATCGAATATTTTAAATGCCTATAAGTGGCTTAAAAATCAATATATTATTTTGAAAAAAATATGACATAGAGGAAATACCAATCTTAACAGCTGGTAGAAATTTAAAAAATCTGCGACTTATACTTTTTGAATTATAACAAATATTTAAAATCGTCTGAGAATAAATCGCTATTTTATGCAATTTCTTAAATATTTAAATTTCAAACAGTCGTACAATTTTTTCCTCTTAGTCCGGTAGAAATTTTTTTAAAGATTTTTGAAGAGTAGCTCATAGATAACCTAGTGTTAAAATTTTGAACCTTAAGTATGAACAAAAAAAATTTTATGAATTTTTATCTACAAAATAACATGCAAATTATCGTGATTTTTACACATTTTATACAAATTTGAGAATTAAGGGCTTATAAAAAAAAATTGAGTTAACCGATCACCGATATTTTTTAGTTACGATAAGTTTAACTTATTATAAACCTAGTATAAAATTTTCAAGAGTTTTCGCTCAATCAATTAAATTTTATAGATGTTTAAAAACAAAAATTTAACAAAAACCGAAAATTTAAATTGTCTATAAATAAGTCAAAATATGTCAAAATACTTTGAAATCTTAACCATGTATAGAGAACGTCAATATAAAGATTTGGTGAAAATTTCAAGTTGTTGCGATTTTTCATTTTTGAGTTAGAGCATTTTAAAAAAAACCGATATCTTTGTCAGTCTAGAATATTATACAGTATATTATATTTTACATGTAATTTTTTGTCAATATTCGCTGTTCAAACGCTTATAAAAAAAAATTGTGCCTATGGATTTTAATAATTTTTGAATGACTTTAAGAACTACTTCTGTGGAATCTTCTATTAAATTTTCAAGTATTTTGTACGAGCCAAATTTTTTTTATCACCGATTATAAAAAAAAAATGTAAAAAAATCGAATATTTTAAATGCCTATAAGTGGCTTAAAAATCAATATAATATTTTGAAAAAAATATGACATAAAGGAAATACCAATCTTAACAGCTGGTAGAAATTTCAAAAATCTGCGACTTATACTTTTTGAATTATAAAAAATATTTAAAATCGTTTGAGAATAAATCGCTATTTTATGCAATTTCGTAAATATTTAAATTTCAAACAGTCATAAAATTTTTTCCTCTAATTCCGGTAGAAATTTTTTTAAAGATTTTTGAAGAGTAGCTTATAGATAACCTCATGTTAAAATTTTGAACCTTAAGTATGAACAGAAAAAATTTTATGAATTTTTAACTACAAAAAAACTTGCAAATTATCGTGATTTTTACATATTTCGTATAAATTGTAACTTTGAGCACTTATAAAAAAAAATTGTGACTTACGATTTTAGATTTTTTTTTATCAGTTAAGGAACAACTTATAAGAAACCTTGTATTAAATTTTCAAGATTTTCTGGGCAGCCAAAAAAATTTTATCGTTATTTAAAAAAAAAAATACTTAAAAATATTGAAAATTTCAATTGTCTATAAATAGCTTAATAAAAGTCAAAATTTGAAAATTTAATGGTGTATAGAGAACGCTAATCTAAACATTTGGTGAAAATTTCAAGTATTTACATTGATTAGTTTTTGAGTTATAGCAAAATAAAAAATTTGATTATGTCGAAAACTGGTTTTGCGTAAAAACTCCCGTTTTTCCCAAATTTTTTTATGGTTTTTCCCGTCGCATTTAACTTTTTAACTTTTGACCCCCCAAAGTACCAAAGAGATTCACTTTCCTTTCAGAAAAGTTGCTACATAAGGCAATCGAAGCATTTTTTACTGCCCCAAAACGTGTCGACAGACACGAAAAAAAAAAAAAAACACACATCATTGTAAAATCAATACATTCTTCACTCCGTTCAGAATCTAAAAAAAAAAAAAAAAAAAAAACACACATCATTGTAAAATCAATACATTCTTCACTCCGTTCAGAATCTAAAATGAAAATATGATCTCCTAGTGCCTCGAGATCGGAAGAAATTTGATTTAGGAACAAATTTAAAAATTATTTCATTATTAAAAAAAAATAGGTAATTTTAATCGAAATTAGTACACTTATAGTCTATAATATAAAAATGAATCGCAAAATGTGTTGGTAAGCGCATAACTCAACAACGCCTGGACCAATTAGGCCAATTATTATTTTTTAATGTTCGTTGAAGTCTAAGGATGGTTTTTACAGCTAAAAATTCGAATAATTACTGGGAAGACCCTAAAAACAGCCCTTTTAAAAAGTAAAAAATAAATAACATTAAAAAAATAACCTTTTTAGTTATCGAACTCCTCTGAAACGACTTTTTCTGTGTATATTTGGTTGGTCTGAGAATACGTTTAAGGCTAATACAAAAAAAAGATTGACCACCCCCGGGAGTTGCTCAAACAGGAATTTTGAGATTTACAATAGACTTTTTTGTTTATAAATGGGGGTTATAAGATTTGAAAATAATTTTTATTTATTAGTGGTTGCCATTGGTAATATATAAAATTAATATAATAATTATTTGGTGTTTTGTTATTTGTTAATTGGCTCTCATGATTACTTGGCTTCCATGATCTTAGCTCTCATGGCTGAGTTGCACTTACTACAGTGAGTTACAACAAAAAAGAGTTGAGCAATCATAATTTTTTGTGATTTTTTCGGGCCTCGAAGTGCACAAGATAAACTCTATTAAATATGAATTGTGTGCAGATCTGTGGAAAGAAAATAAGGTAATTTAAAAAAGGTTAAATTTAGTTTTTTTTATTCATTGGATTTTAGTACGTTAAGGTTAGGTTAGGATTATGTATTAATTGATTATATTAATCCACCGTAATACGTCAAACTTGGTATAACTTTGATACTTTATTAGAGTTAAATCATACACTTACGTACAAACAGCATTAGGTGTGCGATCTACCTAGATTGCCTAACTGATAGTATACTGCTACGAATCAGAATTTTTATTCTGGGCAACATAATGGTGTATAGAGAACGCTAATCTAAACATTTGGTGAAAATTTCAAGTATTTACATCGATTAGTTTTTGAGTTATAGCAAAATAAAAAATTTGATTATGTCAAAAACTGGTTTTGCGTAAAAACTCCCGTTTTTCCCAAATTTTTTTATGGTTTTTCCCGTCGCATTTAACTTTTTAACTTTTGACCCCCCAAAGTACCAAAGAGATTCACTTTCCTTTCAGAAAAGTTGCTACATAAGGCAATCGAAGCATTTTTACTGCCCCAAAACGTGTCGACAGACACAAAAAAAAAAAAAAAAAAAAAAAAAACACACATCATTGTAAAATCAATACATTCTTCACTCCGTTCAGAATCTAAAAATAACTCTTTATATTATATGTTTATTTTCAAAATGTTTGAAATTTGTTAAAAAAAAGACAGAAATGTATTGTTATTTTATTTTTCAAATCTAAGATTTTTTTAATATTAAGTTAGAGAATGATTTGGCATCTTCTTATGAAGTTTATTTAAAAAAAAAGTTATTATATATTTTATGTTTATTAATATTTGAATTGAGTTGAAAAAATGATATTTTTTTTAAAATGTTTTTAATTATGAATTTTTTACCTAATATCTGTAGGCTGTAGTATCCCGAATATTTTCAAAATTAAACATGAAATTATCTCATATTTATCTAGATAAAAATGTACTTATTTTTATCTTTATCTAGATGAAATTTAGTATAACTATCTTTATCTGTATCTAGATAAAAATTAGTATAGTCATCTTTATCTTTATCTAGATAAATTATTAGTTATCTATTCCCAACACTGACCACAACTCATGCAAAAGTCGCTTTTAATAATATAATTGATAATAAATATTGTATTATAATTGATTATAATAAAGTATTTATAATCAATGCTAATTTGTTAACATGTGTCATCGATTTTGATAAAACCGTAACTAGCTCATTTTAAAAAATTATGTAATTTATTTTGGGTTACATTTAGCCAATTTTTAATACATATTTTAAATACAAGAGGTTCTAGATATTTAGGTGTATCTAGTATTAAAAAAAAAAAAATCATCGACGACTTATCTGTTTTCGTATATATATTATTAAATAAGACCAACTGTAAGCCCTCTCAGAAATATTTGAAAATTTTTACTGATATATACTGAATAAGTCGAAAATAAGTGATAGAACTAATTCACGAGGCACTTGAAAACGCCTCATCCAATACTGTAAATACAATGACTAGGGCCAGGGTTCTGATATAATTCTGATATTCCAAAACGTAGGTCCGTGAAGAAAAAATAAGTTTCAATTAATACCGATTAATTAAGTGTTGTTTTCAGTTTTTTTAATGCATTTTTTAGGCATATTTAGCCGTTTTTTAGGTAATATTTCAAATTTTTTGAGCATTTGTCATAATTTATCTATAAATATTTAAATATTAATGTATTTGTAGAAATGATGACGTTGAAAATATATATAAATTTATATATATTTACATTGAAAATATTCATACTTTGATTCGATTTATCTTAATATTTGGTCACCGATACATTAAAAATAGGTATATAGAATTTTCAGTTATTTTATAAATGTTGAATACTTTCCAAAAATGTATTTAAATGTATTCTGAATATAGTATTTTTAATACTATATATGGAATACTACCCAAGTCTGCTTATGGGGACACTACAGACAACCATAGGTGGAGCTTTGATTGAATTCTAGGGGGGCATAAATCTTTCTTTGAAAAACTATTTTTATGACCTATTTAAAACTTTGAAAAAGTTCAAATAATTTTGGGGGCTTTCAATTTTTTTTGGAGGGGCTAAGACCCCCAAGCACCTTCCAATATCCTTCTATGCAAGCAGCCAAAGCGAAAAAAATAAATAAATAAATCAATCAAGATTAAACGGGATTAAAGTTAATGTAAAAAGTGCGTATTTAATGTTAACTATTCACAAACGATATAGTATTTTCATAACACCTATCAGTCGGTTTCTATCTAATCTAATCTAAAAATATAGTAAATTCGTTCCCAAAATAATTTTATTAAACTGTGTTATTTATAATTTTTACATTGTAACTATCACCATTAATTATAGAATGAATAATTATATTATTCTATAATAAATGCTATTACCAAATTAACCGTTATGGGGGACAAGGCCCCTCTGGCCCCCTCAAATCCGCTACTGTTTATAAACTAACAATAGCGAGAATATCGGCCCATATATGTACCTATTTTATTAGATAATCAAATATGTATTCATAAGTATATTCCCCAGTTATCGTTTTTATATCTTTAAATAAATTAGTAATATTATGCAACAGAGGTGATTTATGAAATGAATGAAATTTAAATAAAAATGAATAAAGTTTAAATATTATCATTGTTTTAGAATATATATTTTAAAATTAATGATATTACATAAATAGGTACTTATTTTATTATTATTATGCTAAATAAATATAATTATGTGTGATATCATGGTTTTTAAATTGTGTTTAAACTATACTAAATACATTTTTTAACACATTTTTGTAATGCATTTTTTTCTCTATTTTTTAGAGCATTGAAATCCCAACCTACTATTTTACCAATTACTATTTAATTTGTTTAGACACAAGGATGCAGTAGTTAGTTGTCTATATGGCAGTAGTGACTGATAGTTTAAATACCATTTAACTAATACTGATTACACTATACCATGTGAAGGCTACGGGGAAGAAAGGTATATATTAGTCAATTTATAAAAAAAATGTCAACAGAACAAAACATCATTTTCAAATTCTTATCCAACTGACATTTAAAGAAAAGTTAAAAAGTTAATATCGTTGAAATATGTATTAATTTTAGAAATCTGTTAAAAAAAAAAAAAAAAAAACAATAAATGGACAACCACTATCCTTCTTCCTCTGTAGCTGTTAAATTTATTATTATCATTGATTATCTGCATTTAATTTTAACAAAATGTTTATTATCAATTGTATTAGGTGCTTCATTTGTTGTAATAAAAGTTTAATATAATTTATCAAGTTTTTTGAAAATGGTGCATATGCCATAAATGCACAAGAAAACTCATATTGCTTTTAAATTCATGATTTTACCTCAAATAAGAGATGTCTAACCATTTTACTCAACTTTTACTATTTTAAATTAAGTATTTTATAAATATTGTAACTTTATTTGGTTATAAAAATTTTGTTTTATATACTTATGTAGCTATAAATATAGATAACATAATTTATGTGTTTATAAAGTTTAACTTTATTAAATCACTTTAATAAATCATAAGATAAATGACGAAACATAATTGTCTTCTGATTAACTGGATATTGACAATATATTAAAGTAAAAATAATTTATTTACATGCGATTCATTATACAGTGCATATTTATTTCAGTATTTCAAGTCATATAAATCATAATAGTTATATATTTTCTTACATAAACAATTTAAATACTTATTACCAATATTTTAAAATAACTAGTAAATTAGATGATCAAAAAAGTACTACCATTTTTAGACTTTATTTATTGAGAACTCATTAAAATGTTTTTTCATTACATAATAACATGATTATGATTAACTAATAAGCATATAGTATACTATTTACGACAATTTAAGAATAAGAATAATATACAAATGAAAAATAAGTAATATGTAATACACTTAAAATAATTAATATAAATAAATAAAATATTAATTATTTTAAATATAATACAAAAATTAAACATAAATTTATGATTATATTTATAAAATTAAAATAATGTTATTAGACAATCAAAACTGTAATTAAAATAAATACAATGATTTAGTTCATAGAAATTTAAATATATTTACCATAAATAAGTTTAAATATTAAACACCAAAAATATCTCTGATTAAATCATTAAGAAGAAAATCATGAAGAAAAGTTTATATACAATAAAATATGAACATTTAATAATTAATTTATGAATATAACACACACGATGATTTATATTATTGATTTATGATGTTTAAACTTCAACAAATTAGCTCCAATAATAAAGATAAGCTATTAGTTATTATTGCAAAATTATCTAACACATCTTCATTAAATGTTTACTTTTCTATGATCATTAATTTTGATCATATTAAATTTCTTGAAGTTCATATGAGTATTTTTTATTTTATGTTGAAATATGTTACGATGAAAAAGATTTTGGAATCCACCAAGAATCCATTACACTTTTCAAAAGACCAGATGGTATTAATGAATCATTATTAGAGTCGAGAACTTGCAAACATAATATCTGAAGGTTAACAGGCAATGAACGACAGTATTTCACTGTAAACTGGGTTCGACATGCAGTGGAACATACCATAGGGTATAGTAGATGTTCTTTATTGAGTTTTCCAAACGCTACGCCTAAAGAAGATTAAAAGTGAATTGTAGTTCATCAATTTCATTTATAAACGAGAAATCACTTACCTAAAGGATTTCGGTTGTGGAAAAATTCCAAAGTTCCTCTCCACATATCCAACCGGACTCCTATTAATGTTTTTTTCTTGTCAAATCTTAAACCATACGCTGATCGTTCTCCGTTATGATGTTTGACACCTATTATGAGAAATAACACAATGTTTAACAAAATAATACTGCAGACATTTGAAATTATCAAGCATGCATGATTGACCTACCCATATACGAATAGCCCCATGACTTTTTGTCTGACCCTATTAAACTGCAGTACTTGTCTTCAGAACTCTTTAAATCGAAATCATTGGTGCCTACACCAATTATCTGTGACAAAACCATGATGGTTAAATGTAAGGACCATATAGCGTGAAATAGAATAGTAATGTATTACCATGTCAGTTGCCGTATGGGAACCGTCTACTTCAATCTCCCAATAATAAATTTGACCGGGTACGAACGGCATATCGCCACGTACCGCTCCAGTACCTTGGCTAGTGTTTGGATGTACTACTATGTTGAACGAATCGTTCGCTATAGTAACGTCGGTGGTGGCTTCTAGCGGATCCCATCCCCATTCCAAGTCTGACCGGTACAATATTTACATTGTAGTAGGTATGTGTCATACTATGTATTAAGCCATTAGCATTAGTACGATACTTACCGGTCGGACGTATGACGGACGAATTTTCGATTTCCTTCAGCAGTCTGTAACTCGGGTGAGCCATTGTCTGCAGTTGGTTGGAAAGCGATTTCGGTAGAAATATCGGATGCGCACTGAACACGTACGCGGAACACTGATGGGTTTAAATAGGAAAAAACAAACCTTTCCACAAGTATAAAAATGAACAATGATGGTAATAAAGTAAATGGTAGTAATAAGGGTTTATAATAGAAACAGTACAATCCAGTAATAATTGGATTAAGTCCGAAGTTTCAGATGTTTCGATACAAAATATACATACAGACATTCAATCTGAGGTTATCATACAATCGTGAGCAGCTGATGTTTACTATTTACATCTGAAACGAGATGCGTGTGCGCTACCTGTCGTTTCTAGAATTTTCTACGCGTTTCGAGCATACCGGTAGATGTCGCGATCATCACCACGTGTTCGAATTACGCGCGCCAATATTAGAAACTGTTAATCGGTGAGCGAACATGCGGGTATTGTAATTTTATAAATTTCATCCAGGGACGTACCGAGATTTTTTTTTTGGAGGTGGGAATTTCTTCTTAACAAAATTAAACAATTGAACCAATTAAAAACAAAAACTGGAATTTTAATACACATTTTTTATCTTTATTGTATAATCATAATTTTTTTTACAAAATTAATGAAATACCTACAAAATTATAATAAACATTAACAAACCTAAAAAATTAAATACTTATATAATAATAGAAAATTAATTGGTACACTACATAACACTGAACAATTTGAAATTATTAATTCATAAAACAATGATAAACTGAGCTATTACAATTTGCATTATATAGGGTAAAAGCAGACTTAAAATGTATACCAGAAATTTTGGGTAGGGGAAGGGCATAGATCTAGAAATGAAATGGGGGGAACGGAAAAATTAACTTCAAATACATGAAGTTATAGACACTAAGTCAGAATCGACGTTATTGAAAGGAAGATGCAATACATCCCCCTCCCCCTATGAATGAGCTATTTATATGGTCGGCAATCATCAAAAGATTGAGTAATATAAGTATTGCAGAATTTTATTTTACAAAATAATCAGCAAATTTGTATACTTACTTATCATCCACTCTCCCTCATCAATATTTATAAGTGCCGGAAATTCATTAAGATTAAAATATTAAAGTGAATAAAGTAATAATCATTCACACATATTGTAAAATAATAATAAAAAATTGTAATAACATTATTAACTTTTGTTACTTACATTATACTATATCATAGGTAAGAATGCAACATATTTAGTAGATGAAAAAATATCACATTTTATTAGCAAATATTCTTTCCGTGGTAATGTTAAATCTTCTAATTTAGACCACCCAGTGGTGTATTTTGAGGGGGTAGGGGTTTTTTCCATGTCTGAACATCCTCTGACTTTAAAAAAATGTCCTAATATATTGGACATTGGTGTTTCATCATAATATCCTACGACTTTTCTATTATACTTTTTACATGAGTTTCAAATGTAAAACTTTTTGTCAATTCCTATAACATGGTAAATTGTTAAAAAGTAAGTTCAATGTTTTTTATACAAGTAAATAATTTTAAAAATGTTGTTTGTGATGTTTAATAAATGTTGGACACATAAAATATAAAATGTTGGAAACCCCCCGAGAAATCAGCCAAAATACGCCACTGAGACCACCTATTTGTATACTCATATAGAGTATGTACAATATACCCCCTTACGGGTAACAAGTGGTAAATCTTCGGGTAAATCTTCGTAAATCTTCTACTTTGGCGGTTTCTCTAAACTTCTTGAATCCAGGTGTTACTAAATTTGATGCAAGTGACGATGCCATAAAACGATAAGAACCAATAAACCTTATTGTAAAATTGTTGCCGATATGCTCTGAAAATGAAATAAACCATTCTTCGCTGTTTGGGATGACTGTGATTGTAAAGTATAATATCCCAATTTGTTTACGATAAAATGAGCATCGTAATTAGATAGATTGTGAAGGAAATTTGGAACAAATTCAGGGGCTTATAATTTTGAATTACATGTATTGCATAGTGCTTATTGGAATTTGCCTGATAATTGGCAGTGATCAGTAACTTTATGATTTTTTGTGTTAATCTGGTCTTACATAAATGACATGTTGCTTGTATCATGTGTATATCTTTTTCCTCACTTGTCATTAATATAGGTTTATATGGTTTAAGAACATCTTAAATTCAATGGGCAATCCCCGTCATTTCATTCATGAACCATCTGGCCACATCTTGTTGTAACTCACATCCTCGAAAAATAATAGGTTCTCGTGGTATATTGAACTTTAACAGTTCAATCGGTACGTTTTCAGTAGCTTTCATATATATATATATTATATAATCTATATATATATATATATAGATTTCAGAAAATGTTGGCACGTGGAATGTTGGAACGTTGACAGGCAGAAGTAGAGAATTAGCAGAAGTATTGAAGAGAAGGAAAGTTAATATTTGTTGTGTACAGGAAACTAAATGGAAAGGAGAGAAAGCAAAAGAAATAGGAGAGGGCTATAAGGTAATATATTCAGGTAGGACTAGTACTAGGAATGGCGTTGGAGTAATATTGGATGATGAGATGAAAATTAAGGTAGTCGACGTAGGAAGGAAAAGTGATAGAATTATTACGGTAAAATTGGTATTCGAGGAGAAAGTATTAAACGTAATAAGTGCGTATGCACCGCAAGTAGGATGTGAAGAAAGTGAAAAGGAAGAGTTTTGGCGAGAGATGGATGAGGTGATGCAAGGAATACCAGGAAATGAGGATGCTGTGATTGGTGGTGATATGAATGGTCACGTAGGGAGTGAGAGGGTAGGGTATGAAAGAGTGCATGGAGGGTATGGTTTTGGCGAGAGGAATGAGGCTGGAGAAAAAGTTTTGGATTTTGCAGAATCGTATGAGCTTGCAGTAATCAATACATATTTTAGGAAAAGAGAAGAGCATTATATAACATACAAGAGTGGAAGAAATAGGTCGCAGATTGATTATTTTATGTGGAGGAGAGACAATATAAAAAGAGTAAAGGATTGTAAAGTAATTCCCGGAGAGAGTGTAATAACACAACATAGGTTGATGATAATGGAAGTATGGTGTAGTGGAAAAAAAATGAACAAAAGAAGGAATACAGGGAAGGAGATCAGAATTAGGTGGTGGAAATTAATAGGAAACAAAGAGAAGGAGTTTATAAAGAAATTAAAAGAAAAAGCTGTGTGGAATGTTGAGGGAGATATAAATGAGGTTTGGAGAAGGATGGTCACTTGTGTTAAGAACATAGCAAAAGAGGTTGTTGGTGAAACCAAAAGTAGTTTACCAGAAGACAAAGAAACGTGGTGGTGGGATGAGGAGATTCAGAGAGTAGTAGCGAGTAAGAAAAAGCAATTTAAGGTATGGCAGAAAAGTAGGAAGAGGGAAGATTGGATAGAGTATAAAAATGTATGTAAAATAGTGAAAAGTGCTGTAAGCAAAGCAAGGCTTAATAGATATGACGAGTTATATGAGCGGCTAGGAACACAGGAAGGAGAAAAAGAAATTTATAGACTGGCGAAGGTGAGAGAAAAGCGATCCAAGGATTTCCAAGATGTCTGGTGTATAAAAAATGAGGATAAGAGAGTTTTAACAAATGATGAGGATGTGAAAAAAAGATGGAAAGAATATTTTGAGAAATTACTGAACGAGGAATATCCAAAAGAAGTTTTAGAGAGTATGTCATGGAATGAAGGATTGATTGGTCTAGTGGGCGAGGAGGAAGTGAGAGATGCGGTGAAGGCGATGAAAAAGAAAAAAGCGGTAGGACCAGATGGAGTACCTGTAGAGGTGTGGAAAATGTTAGGAGATATAAGCATTGGGTGGTTGAAAAATCTTTTTAATAAGATACTGATAGAGGGAAAAATGCCAGAAGATTGGAGAAAGAGTTTTATTGTACCAATATTTAAAGGAAAAGGAGACATACAAGAATGTGGGAACTATAGAGGAATAAAGCTCATGAGTCATAGTATGAAGATCTGGGAAAAGATTATAGAGAAGAGGATAAGAAGTGAGACCTCGATATCAGGAAACCAGTTTGGTTTTATGCCAGGAAAATCGACAATGGAGCCATTATTTTGTGTTAGGCAATTAGTAGAGAAGTACAGAGAAAAGAATAAAAAACTATGCATGGTGTTTATAGATTTAGAAAAGGCGTATGACAGGGTGCCAAGGGAAGTTTTAAGGTGGTCATTAATAAAGAAAAATGTCCCAAAAATGTATGTTAATTTGATCCAGGATATGTATGAAGGGTCGAGTACTAGTGTCAAGAGTCGGTGTGGAGTATCAGAAGGTTTCAGTATAGGAGTAGGTGTGCACCAGGGGTCAGCTCTAAGCCCCTACCTGTTCTCAGTGGTAATGGATGAGGTTTCAAAGGAGATACAGGGTGAGATACCATGGTGTATGATGTTTGCGGATGATATAGTTCTGATAGGAGAAAACCTAGAAGTTGTCAATAATAGGTTAAATGAGTGGAGGTTAGCCCTCGAAGAAAAGGGATTGAGAATTAGTAGAAATAAAACTGAGTATATTGAGTATGATTTTAAACAAAGAGACCAAGAAGTTGAAGGAATGAGGAGACAACTGACAATAGATGGTGATGTGATAGGTGAAGTTGAGAGCTTTAAATATTTAGGATCTTTTGTTCAAAAGGACGGGGGCTTCGACATGGATGTAAAACAGGATTAAGTGCGGGTGGATGAAATGGAGAGAAGCATCGGGCGTGTTATGCGATAAGAGAATTCCAATTAGGCTGAAAGGTAAATTTTATAAAAGTGTAGTGAGACCAACTATGCTGTATGGTTCAGAGTGTTGGGCGGTTAACAGGAGAATAGAACAAAGTATGAGTGTCGCGGAAATGAGAATGCTTAGATGGTTGAGTGGAGTGACAAGAGAAGATAGAATAAGGAATGAATACGTGAGAGGTAGTGTTGGTGTAGCGCCAATTGTGGACAAGATGAGAGAAAATAGGCTGAGATGGTTTGGGCATGTGATGAAGCGAGAGGAAACGAATGCAGTAATAGTGGTTATGAAGATGGACGTTGAAGGGAAAAGAGGAAGAGGAAGACCAAAAAAGAGATGGTTGGAGACCTTGGAGAATGACATGAGGGCTGTCGGTGTGTGCAGAGGAGATGTGATTGACCGAGTAAAGTGGAGGTGTAGGACAAGGGTGGCCGACCCCAAATAGTTGGGAGGAAGGCGAAGTAGAAGAAGAAGAAGAAGAAGAAGAAGAAGAAGAAGAAGAGATTTCAGAAAATTCCATAACTCATTGCCTCGTGTTTTGAGAAAGCTGACGTACTATTTTCATTTATTGTCTTATTGAAGAAGAACTGCCTCGAAATCTGCAAAAATTACTAATGGGTGGCGTTGAGTCATACACCACCCATCAAACTCTAGCATTGTACCGACATCAGGTATCTGAGGTAAAATCGGTTTAAGAGACCCACACATTTTAATATGCTCCTTTAATGCTTCTTGACCACATTTTTTATTTCTCGCCCTACTGCCAATATGTGAAAAACATCTTTTACAGAAAACAACACTCTTTTTATGCTTTGAATTTTGGGAACGGACAAGATGAGAAAAATTCAAGATAAATATATAATGTAATTTATTACCGTCACATAACTCTCAAAAGGAGATTGAAATGATCTGATTTTTTCTCATTAGCAATTACTGATGGATAGATAGTATAGTGTTACGTTTTAAGGGGAAAGTAACGGCTTTCATTAGGTTTGTCAGTTTTGAGAGTTGCATTCTAAGGGGCAAATAGTGGTTTGTTAGTGTATTGCAGGTTGCCTGGGAGAATTTTTTAAAAGGGTGAATGCCCAGATATCACTAATTATAAAACTTCAGGCGATAAGCTTACTGGATTTGTTATGTCGTTGAATAATATTTGTGATTGGCGAAAGATCGACTTATATAAAATATATTAGACAATTAGATCAAATAAAGTTATACGGACACGGTTATATAAATTATAACTAGGTTGTTAACTGACTTACTGAAGAAAAAGTTATGTTCCTAGCAAAATCTCAAAAAAAAAAAAATCATTAGCTAAGTGGTTAACACTGTATTAATATTCTTATATCTAAGTGGAACTAATGTATGAACACAACAACACAACATTTATTGTTTTTTTCTTGTTTTGTTAATTTATTATTATTTATTGAAAATATAATTTCGATCTAAACAAGTTAATGTATAATACATAATATTGATAATAAACACAAAAATTATAATGAAATAAATTACAGATGGGTAGACGTTTAATTGTGACACACGGCATTTTGATTTGATGGACTATGTACGGGTACACACACAAACACAAATACACACACACACACACACACACTCACACACACACACACACACACACACCGTGTGATAAAACTGATACATTCTTCCTTTCCCTTAGTATCTAAAACGGCTCATACAATAACATTAATTCCACTCTACCATAAGGAATCTATAAAATATATTTATTAAACGAATTGCCTTAGGATACAAAAAATTTGATTACTCCTGCTAACTAATAAACAGTTTCTTATTTTGTATTGTATTTAATATAAAATACATTTTAAGTCATTTGTATTCTATTATGATAATTATTCTGCAATAATAACATGTGTTTTCACTTCACAAAACAAATTCAATTTTCTACATTACAATATATTTTTAATCGATTTATTTAATTGTTAATTTTTTACTTTGATTAATATAATTTTATTTTATTACTTTGTCGCTGAATTACGGTAAATAGGTTTTTTAGATATCTTATTTATAAAGTATTAAAATAATAAAAACACTTCTAGTTTTTTTAAAAAATATATATAATTTCTTATAACTATGTATTTAATAAATGTTAAAAAAAATTGTCTTCAAAATTTTCAATAATTATTAATATTATTTTTTATTAGTATCAGACTAGATTCTAAGCCCTAGAACTAACAACTATGTAAAAATAGTATACTGAGTATTATGTTGCCCAGAATAAAAATTCTGATTCGTAGCAGTATACTATCAGTCTAGGTAGATCGCACACCTAATGCTGTTTGTACGTAAGTGTATGATTTAACTCTAATAAAGTATCAAAGTTATACCAAGTTTGACGTATTACGGTGGATTAATATAATCAATTAATACATAATCCTAACCTAACCTTAACGTACTAAAATCAATGAATAAAAAAAACTAAATTTAACCTTTTTTAAATTACCTTATTTTCTTTCCACAGATCTGCACACAATTCATATTTAATAGAGTTTATCTTGTGCACTTCGAGGCCCGAAAAAATCACAAAAAATTATGATTGCTCAACTCTTTTTTGTTGTAACTCACTGTAGTAAGTGCAACTCAGCCATGAGAGCTAAGATCATGGAAGCCAAGTAATCATGAGAGCCAATTAACAAATAACAAAACACCAAATAATTATTATATTAATTTTATATATTACCAATGGCAACCACTAATAAATAAAAATTATTTTCAAATCTTATAACCCCCATTATAAACAAAAAAGTCTATTGTAAATCTCAAAATTCCTGTTTGAGCAACTCCCGGGGGTGGTCAATCTTTTTTAGATTCTGAACGGAGTGAAGAATGTATTGATTTTACAATGATGTGTGTTTTTTTTTTTTTTTTTTTTTTTTTTTTTTTTTTTTTTTTTTTTTTTGTGTCTGTCGACACGTTTTGGGGCAGTAAAAATGCTTCGATTGCCTTATGTAGCAACTTTTCTGAAAGGAAAGTGAATCTATTTGGTACTTTGGGGAGTCAAAAGTTAAAAATTTCCAATATTTTTAAATGCGACGGGAAAAACCATAAAAAAATTTGGGAAAAACGGGAGTTTTTACGCAAAACCAGTTTTTGACATAATCAAATTTTTTATTTTGCTATAACTCAAAAACTAATCGATGTAAATACTTGAAATTTTCACCAAATGTTTAGATTAGCGTTCTCTATACACCATTAAATTTTCAAAGTATTTTGACTTTTATTAAGCTATTTATAGACAATTGAAATTTTCAATATTTTTAAGTATTTTTTTTTTAAATAACGATAAAATTTTTTTGGCTGCCTAGAAAATCTTGAAAATTTAATACAAGGTTTCTTATAAGTTTGTTCCTTAACTGATAAAAAAAAATCTAAAATCGTAAGTCACAATTTTTTTTTATAAGTGCTCAAAGTTACAATTTATACGAAATATGTAAAAATCACGATAATTTGCAAGTTTTTTTGTAGTTAAAAATTCATAAAATTTTTTCTGTTCATACTTAAGGTTCAACATTTTAACACGAGGTTATGTATAAGCTACTCTTCAAAAATCTTTAAAAAAATTTCTACCGGAATTAGAGGAAAAAATGTTATGACTGTTTGAAATTTAAATATTTACGAAATTGCATAAAATAGCGATTTATTCTCAAACGATTTTAAATATTTTTTATAATTCAAAAAGTATAAGTCGCAGATTTTTGAAATTTCTACCAGCTGTTAAGATTGGTATTTCCTTTATGTCATATTTTTTTCAAAATATTATATTGATTTTTAAGCCACTTATAGGCATTTAAAATATTCGATTTTTTTACATTTTTTTTTTATAATCGGTGATAAAAAAAATTTGGCTCGTACAAAATACTTGAAAATTTAATAGAAGATTCCACAGAAGTAGTTCTTAAAGTCATTCAAAAATTATTAAAATCCATAGGCACAATTTTTTTTATAAGCGTTTGAACAGCGAATATTGACAAAAAATTACATGTAAAATATAATATACTGTATAATGTTCTAGACTGACAAAGATATCGGTTTTTTTTAAAATGCTCTAACTCAAAAATGAAAAACCGCAACAACTTGAAATTTTCACCAAATCTTTATATTGACGTTCTCTATACATGGTTAAGATTTCAAAGTATTTTGACATATTTTGACTTATTTATAGACAATTTAAATTTTCGATTTTTGTTAAATTTTTGTTTTTTAAACAACTATAAAATTTAATTGATTGAGCGAAAACTCTTGAAAATTTTATACTAGGTTTATAATAAGTTAAACTTATCGTAACTAAAAAAAATCGGTGATCGGTTAACTCAATTTTTTTTTATAAGCCCTTAATTCTCAAATTTGTATAAAATGTGTAAAAATCACGATAATTTGCAAGTTATTTTGTAGATAAAAATTCATAAAATTTTTTTTGTTCATACTTAAGGTTCAAAATTTTAACACTAGGTTATCTATGAGCTACTCTTCATAAATCTTTAAAAAAATTTCTACCGGACTAAGAGGAAAAAATTGTATGACTGTTTGAAATTTAAATATTTACGAAATTGCATAAAATAGCGATTTATTCTCAGACGATTTTAAATATTTGTTATAATTCAAAAAGTATAAGTCGCAGATTTTTGAAATTTCTACCAGCTGTTAAGATTGGTATTTCTTTTATGCAATATTTTTTTCAAAATATTATATTGATTTTTAAGCCACTTATAGTCATTTAAAATATTCGATTTTTTTACATTTTATTTTTATAATCGGTGATAAAAAAAATTTGGCTTCTACAAAATACTTGAAAATTTAATCGAAGATTCCACAGAAGTAGTTCTTAATGTCATTCAAAAATTATTAAAATCCATAGGCACAATTTTTTTTTATAAGCGTTTGAACATCGAATATTGACATAAAATTACATGTAAAATATAATATAATGTAGAATGTTCTAGACTGACAAATGATATCGGTTTTTTTAAAATGCCCTAACTCAAAAACGAAAAACCGCAACAACTTGAAATTATCATTAAATCTTTATATTGACGTTTTCTATAGATGGTTAAAATTTCAAAGTATTTTGACATATTTTGACTTATTTATAGACAATTTAAATTTTCGGTTTTTCTAAATATTTCGTTTAAAAATAAAATATACTTATATAATATTTATAAATAACATTGTATTATATTCTAGACTAACATATGAACTCCGTTCAGAATCGTTATTCGTATACAATGATATCTATCATTGCATTCAAATTTAACAAATCCATTATAATTATGACGTATCCTATAAGCGAGGTGCACTCCACCCCGAACTGTACAGCAGAGCGAGGCCCCATCCGGTTCTTTTTTGTATTAGCCTTAAACGTATTCTCAGACCAACCAAATATACACAGAAAAAGTCGTTTCAGAGGAGTTCGATAACTAAAAAGGTTATTTTTTTAATGTTATTTATTTTTTACTTTTTAAAAGGGCTGTTTTTAGGGTCTTCCCAGTAATATTCGAATTTTTAGCTGTAAAAACCATCCTTAGACTTCAACGAACATTAAAAAATAATAATTGGCCTAATTGGTCCAGGCGTTGTTGAGTTATGCGCTTACCAACACATTTTGCGATTCATTTTTATATTATAGACTATAAGTGTACTAATTTCGATTAAAATTACCTATTTTTTTTTAATAATGAAATAATTTTTAAATTTGTTCCTAAATCAAATTTCTTCCGATCTCGAGGCACTAGGAGATCATATTTTCATTTTAGATTCTGAACGGAGTGAAGAATGTATTGATTTTACAATGATGTGTGTTTTTTTTTTTTTTTGTGTCTGTCGACACGTTTTGGGGCAGTAAAAATGCTTCGATTGCCTTATGTAGCAACTTTTCTGAAAGGAAAGTGAATCTCTTTGGTACTTTGGGGGGTCAAAAGTTAAAAAGTTAAATGCGACGGGAAAAACCATAAAAAAATTTGGGAAAAACGGGAGTTTTTACGCAAAACCAGTTTTCGACATAATCAAATTTTTTATTTTGCTATAACTCAAAAACTAATCAATGTAAATACTTGAAATTTTCACCAAATGTTTAGATTAGCGTTCTCTATACACCATTAAATTTTCAAATTTTGACTTTTATTAAGCTATTTATAGACAATTGAAATTTTCAATTTTTTTAAGTATTTTTTTTTTAAATAACGATAAAATTTTTTTGGCTGCCTAGAAAATCTTGAAAATTTAATACAAGGTTTCTTATAAGTTGTTCCTTAACTGATAAAAAAAAATCTAAAATCGTAAGTCACAATTTTTTTTTATAAGTGCTCAAAGTTCCAATTTATACGAAATATGTAAAAATCACGATAATTTGCAAGTTATTTTGTAGATAAAAATTCATAAAATTTTTTTTGTTCATACTTAAGGTTCAAAATTTTAACACGAGGTTATCTATAAGCTACTCTTCAAAAATCTTTAAAAAAATTTCTACCGGAATTAGAGGAAAAAATTTTATGACTGTTTGAAATTTAAATATTTACGAAATTGCATAAAATAGCGATTTATTCTCAAACGATTTTAAATATTTTTTATAATTCAAAAATTATAAGTCGCAGATTTTTGAAATTTCTACCAGCTGTTAAGATTGGTATTTCTTTTATGTAATATTTTTTTCAAAATATTATATTGATTTTTAAGCCACTTATAGGCATTTGAAATATTCGATTTTTTAACATTTTATTTTTATAATCGGTGATAAAAAAAATTTGACTCGTAAAAAATACTTGAAAATTTAATAAAAGATTCCACAGAAGTAGTCCTTATTGTCATTCAAAAATTATTAAAATCCATAGGCACAATTTTTTTTTATAAGCGTTTGAACAGCGAATATTGTCATAAAATTACATGTAAAATATAATATAATGTATAATATTCTAGACTGACAAATTATATCGGTTTTTTTAAAATGCCCTAACTCAAAAACGAAAAACCGCAACAACTTGAAATTATCATTAAATCTTTATATTGACGTTTTCTATACATGGTTAAGTTTTCAAAGTATTTTGACATATTTTGACTTATTTATAGACAATTTAAATTTTCGATTTTTGTTAAATTTTTGTTTTTAAACATCTATAAAATTTAATTGGTTGAGCGAAAACTCTTGAAAATTTTATACTAGGTTTATAATAAGTTAAACTTATCGTAACTAAAAAATATCGGTGATCAGTTAACTCAATTTTTTTTTATAAGCCCTTAATGCTCAAATTTGTATAAAATGTGTAAAAATCACGATAATTTGCAAGTTATTTTGTAGATAAAAATTCATAAAACTTTTTTCGTTCATACTTAAGGTTCAAAATTTTAAAACTAGGTTATCTATGAGCTACTCTTCAAAAATCTTTAAAAAAATTTCTACCGGACTAAGAGGAAAAAATTGTATGACTGTTTGAAATTTAAATATTTACGAAATTGCATAAAATAGCGATTTATTCTCAGACGATTTTAAATATTTGTTATAATTCAAAAAGTATAAGTCGCAGATTTTTGAAATTTCTACCAGCTGTTAAGATTGGTATTTCTTTTATGCAATATTTTTTTCAAAATATTATATTGATTTTTAAGCCACTTATAGGCATTTAAAGTATTCGATTTTTTTACATTTTATTTTTAAAATCGGTGATAAAAAAAATTTGGCTACTACAAAATACTTGAAAATTTAATCGAAGATTCCATAGAAGTAGTTCTTAATGTCATTCAAAAATTATTAAAATCCATAGGCACAATTTTTTTTTATAAGCGTATAAACATATAGAACTTACATACACACTTGTATAAACTTTGTCCTGTAATAAATATTTAATTTGCAACAGAAATTATAGAAATAAACAATCCTTTAATAGAATTTGAACGAAACCACACACATAAAATACAATATTATCAAAGGTTCATACATGAATACGTATGATTTATTTATCTGTAATCAACGAGATGGCAGTTATTTTATGCAATAATAGTTATTAAATATAAAAAAATATTTAAATTAGAGTAATCGAGATGGACCTTCCAAAAAGTAACCAACTATTATTAAAAATGAAAATTCTTGGTTTATTAATTGTTATTTATTGATATTTAATTATTTAATGTACAAAAATAGTGCGAGAATAAAAACTACTATTAATGGCAAGGGTTCAAATCTTGGACAAAATTAAAGGTTAAAGTTTTTCTCAATTACCTATTCGAAAACTGTACAAAACTGTCAAAAATAACATACTAGTATCAACTAGAACTTATTTTCTATATTTTAACTTTTTTTTGGTGATGATCGAAGCAATTAATTGGTCGAAATGAATACACAAAAAAAAAAAAAAGAACCGGATGGGCCTCGCTCTGCTGTACAGTTAGGGGTGGAGTGCACCTCGCTTATAGGATAGGTCATTATTATAATGGATTTGTTAAATTTGAATGCAATGATAGATATCATTGTATACGAATAACGATTCTGAACGGAGTTCATATGTTAGTCTAGAATATAATACAATGTTATTTATAAATATTATATAAGTATATTTTATTTTTAAACGAAAAATTTAGAAAAACCGAAAATTTAAATTGTCTATAAATAAGTCAAAATATGTCAAAATACTTTGAAATTTTAACCATGTATAGAAAACGTCAATATAAAGATTTAATGATAATTTCAAGTTGTTGCGGTTTTTCGTTTTTGAGTTAGGGCATTTTAAAAAAACCGATATCATTTGTCAGTCTAGAACATTATACATTATATTATATTTAACATGTAATTTTATGTCAATATTCGATGTTCAAACGCTTATAAAAAAAAATTGTGCCTATGGATTTTAATAATTTTTGAATGACATTAAGAACTACTTCTGTGGAATCTTCGATTAAATTTTCAAGTATTTTGTAGAAGCCAAATTTTTTTTATCACCGATTTATAAAAATAAAATGTAAAAAAATCGAATATTTTAAATGACTATAAGTGGCTTAAAAATCAATATAATATTTTGAAAAAAATATTGCATAAAAGAAATACCAATCTTAATAGCTGGTAGAAATTTCAAAAATCTGCGACTTATACTTTTTGAATTATAACAAATATTTAAAATCGTCTGAGAATAAATCGCTATTTTATGCAATTTCTTAAATATTTAAATTTCAAACAGTCGTACAATTTTTTCCTCTTAGTCCGGTAGAAATTTTTTTAAAGATTTTTGAAGAGTAGCTCATAGATAACCTAGTGTTAAAATTTTGAACCTTAAGTATGAACAAAAAAAATTTTATGAATTTTTATCTACAAAATAACATGCAAATTATCGTGATTTTTACACATTTTATACAAATTTGAGAATAAAGGGCTTATAAAAAAAAATTGAGTTAACCGATCACCGATATTTTTTAGTTACGATAAGTTTAACTTATTATAAACCTAGTATAAAATTTTCAAGAGTTTTCGCTCAATCAATTAAATTTTATAGATGTTTAAAAACAAAAATTTAACAAAAATCGAAAATATAAATTGTCTATAAATAAGTCAAAATATGTCAAAATACTTTGAAATCTTAACCATGTATAGAGAACGTCAATATAAAGATTTGGTGAAAATTTCAAGTTGTTGCGGTTTTTCGTTTTTGAGTTAGAGCATTTTAAAAAAACCGATATCATTTGTCAGTCTAGAACATTCTACATTATATTATATTTTACATGTAATTTTATGTCAATATTCGCTGTTCGAACGCTTATAAAAAAAAATTGTGCCTATGGATTTTAATAATTTTGAATGACATTAAGAACTACTTCTGTGGAATCTTCGATTAAATTTTCAAGTATTTTGTAGAAGCCAAATTTTTTTTATCACCGATTATAAAAATAAAATGTAAAAAAATCGAATATTTTAAATGACTATAAGTGGCTTAAAAATCAATATAATATTTTGAAAAAAATATTGCATAAAAGAAATACCAATCTTAACAGCTGGTAGAAATTTCAAAAATCTGCGACTTATACTTTTTGAATTATAACAAATATTTAAAATCGTCTGAGAATAAATCGCTATTTTATGCAATTTCGTAAATATTTAAATTTCAAACAGTCATACAATTTTTTCCTCTTAGTCCGGTAGAAATTTTTTTAAAGATTTTTGAAGAGTAGCTCATAGATAACCTCGTGTTAAAATTTTGAACCTTAAGTATGAACAAAAAAAAATTTATGAATTTTTATCTACAAAATAACTTGCAAATTATCGTGATTTTTACACATTTTATACAAATTTGAGCATTAAGGGCTTATAAAAAAAAATTGAGTTAACTGATCACCGATATTTTTTAGTTACGATAAGTTTAACTTATTATAAACCTAGTATAAAATTTTCAAGAGTTTTCGCTCAATCAATTAAATTTTATAGATGTTTAAAAACAAAAATTTAACAAAAATCGAAAATATAAATTGTCTATAAATAAGTCAAAATATGTCAAAATACTTTGAAATCTTAACCATGTATAGAGAACGTCAATATAAAGATTTGGTGAAAATTTCAAGTTGTTGCGATTTTTCATTTTTGATTTAGAGCATTTTAAAAAAAACCGATATCTTTGTCAGTCTAGAATATTATACAGTATATTATATTTTACATGTAATTTTTTGTCAATATTCGCTGTTCAAACGCTTATAAAAAAAAATTGTGCCTATGGATTTTTATAATTTTTGAATGACATTAAGAACTACTTCTGTGGAATCTTCTATTAAATTTTCAAGTATTTTGTACGAGCCAAATTTTTTTTATCACCGATTATAAAAAAAAATGTAAAAAAATCGAATATTTTAAATGCCTATAAGTGGCTTAAAAATCAATATAATATTTTGAAAAAAATATGACATAAAGGAAATACCATTCTTAACAGCTGGTAGAAATTTCAAAAATCTGCGACTTATACTTTTTGAATTATAAAAAATATTTAAAATCTTTTGAGAATAAATCGCTATTTTATGCAATTTCGTAAATATTTTAATT
>JASXSY010001854.1:0-38781 GCA_034509805.1 Sipha maydis | reverse complement strand
AATTAAAATGGTAGGATGTTAAATTTATCAGAAGCACATAATTTAATATGCACCATTAAACACGACATAACTCATTGTCATAATCTGGTAACGGACGTGATATTGACAATATGTATTTTTAATTTTATAGTAAGTAAAATGGGACCAATAAAATTATATAAAGAATGTAATAAATTATAAAAATAAAAATAAAAAAAAATAAAAATATAAATAGATAAATAAAATAAATATAAATATTAATTTACAGATAAGAAGAAAAGAAAGAACTTCGAATTAATTTATTAACGTAAAAAAAAAAAAAAAAAATGAGTAATAACCAAAGTATGGAAAGAGCAAGAGAGTTTATGAGGAAACTAAATATATTCTTAAAAGGAAACAATCACATAGAGAGAGAGAGAAGTAGAAGGAACGAGTTCAACCATAGAATTAGTGTGTTTCGCAGACCACAAGCGACAGGCAAATAATTTAATGACAGAACCATTCACACCAGGAGAAGTAATGAATATAATAATACCAATAATGGAGTTTACACAAGAAATAGTACCTGGAGATACAAGAAATCCAATATGTAAAGAATTAGGTGAAGCGTTAGACGAATTAATTGAGGATGGAGAATTGTAAAAAAAAAAAAAAAAATATAAATAAATAAATATATTGCAACAGTATGTCTCTTGAACACCTTCCAGTGAATATATTAAAAAAGAAATGGGATAGTATAAAAAAACAATAAAACAAAAAGTGACATCTGAAAAATCATATATTAAAGAAACTGGTGGTGGACCAGCCAAAAATGTATCGGTGTACAGTATATCTGAAATGGAAACGCTTGGTCATCTTACCATTCAAGCAACTGGAGATTATGCAGTATTTGATTGTGATGTTACGGGCATACATATTTAATATCATAGTATCACGGGCTTACATAATTAATGTCATAATATAATACACATAAGTATCACGATGTTAGGGACATATGTGAATATAATCTCATAGACCTTGGTGTAGACATAATATTAAAAGACAAATACAAATTATGAGTAATCGGAAATGCGTGGGATCATATAAAATATGTGACCATTATGCACAACAGATGGATAGACACATTAGTCAAAATATGCGTGGGATCATAACGAACATTACGATAAGACAGTATAGTCAATAAGACATATATAATATATATATATGTATATGTACGATAGGGATAAAAACTCTATATGTGAAATCACACATCCGATGATTCACACGGGAAAAGACACTACTAACCACATCCTGTGATAGACATAATCGAGATTAGGAATGAGAGATTCTCACAAGATCGGGGTATATAAGGGACCCGTGAACAGACCCATTTTCAGATGTGTATTTAGTCTTGTTACGTATGCATCTTCACGTTACTTTATTTTATAATTATTTTGGACTTAGAATAATTTTATATGTGAATTAAATATTGGACTTAGAATTATTTTAATAAAGTTAAATTTTAAAAGTCTAGAGTTCATTATTTCATATTATTGAAATTATCTAACATTGATTGAGCAACTGTTCACTTGAGGACTCTTCTCTCGTTGCACTGTCCGGTACTCTCATACCGGCACGCAACACTGTCGTCGTCAACATGTTTCCTAAATTACCGTTATTTTATTATGATTATTTTTGTTGTACTGAATTCTTTTGGTTTTCTTTTTAGTACCTAGCTATATATTACCTTTATTCGTGTCACCAGCCTACGGTTGTCGGTCGTAAAATTTTATTCTACGTAATTCATACCTCTGCACTCAGCAAAACATACATAATATAATATACTGATGGAATTTGAGGTATTTGGTAGTGTTCTGAAAGGTAAGTACTGTTAGTGTTTTGTATTAGTACATCTTAATTAATTCATAGGTTCTTATTAACCTAGGTGCAATTTCACAGGAAAGTGCACACAGTACTCTGATGTAATATGCATATATTAATACGCATATTCCCGAGTCATACGAGGATAAAAATGTTCAATTAGATTTTATATAAATAACTATTGCACACATAATTGTAATGTAAAGCAAAGCCACGATCATAAGTACCAAATCATTGTAATACATATCCTTATATTTCATTACACGACCATGAACAAATTGTGAAATGGACACAGAGAAGAAGCCACGTGCGAATTACAATTCACAAACAACCGCAAACAACGTCATCATTCGAATTTGACGATCAAGGCCAAGGGCAACCAGGTGGCGAAAACAAAACAATTAACTAACAACAACAAAATCAAACAGAGTATATAAAGGCTCCGTTTCACCACCAACATCAGACGTGTCTAGCTATCAGCTACCCTTCTGAGTTTTGTCTTTGATATTGTTATTGTGCACTATTTAATAATTAATAACTGTATGTTCTGTATAAGCCATTTACTTAATTTTGTTAAAGAGTTTTGCAAAGTGTTAAATGATTTAAAGTCGCTTCATTCCATCCCGAAACATTCATCATTACGATAGGTGACACGGTCCCGCGGTAGGTGGAGGTACAGCACGTACACCACTATCGCGGACCGCGCCGGCTCTCTACCCAGCCACAACCTGGAGCAACGACAATACCGGCCCGGCAAAACCTCACCTACCTCGTATATCGGTCAGAGGGGGGGGGACCGTTGCCGGAAACCGGTGACAACGAACTCACCGTACCGCAAAGGCGGCCTGTGCTGTTTCGACCGTCACATAACGTGCATCTTTACGTCTATCGTTTTCGACCATCTATATTGTGTTTATATTGTCTATTTCTATTAGTTGTTTTTTTGTTATTGGTGCGATCAAGTGATCACCACTATTATTATTATTATAATCGTATACGTGACTTTATTTTTTATTATAAAAATAAAGTACATAGTATCAATTACAAATTCTTTTGACCGGCCACCTCACCGAGGACAACCGTGAGTCCGCGTCATAGGTATCTGTTTTCATTGGGTACAACGTAACAGTGGGGCAGTCGGTATCACGCAGTCGAAACCACGTAACAGTGGCGCAGTCGGTATTCCGAACATTGTTCATTGGAATCTTGAGTCAATCTCATTAAAGAAAAATTGATCACTATTCTTTGCGAAACCAACACTCAACTTCAATCAACACTCAACTTCAATCAACACTCAACTTCAATTAACAATCAACTTCCATCAACACTTACTTACATTCTTAAAAAATGACAACTACACGAGTCATCTTGGCGTAAGCATACGATTATAATTATTAAATATAACAAATCAAGACTGTGTATACACATAACATCATACCAGGTTAACCTATTTTAATATTACATATGAGTTGTAATAAAATTATTATTGAAACAATTGAAAAAATATTATTGAGATTTATTATTGAGATTTATTATTGAGATTTATTATTGAGAATTATTATTGAGATTTATTATTGCGATTGAGATTTATTATTGAAAATTATTATTGAAATTTATTGAAAAACATTATTGAAAGTATTACTGAAAGCAGGCTTATATAATACATAAAATATTATCGGAAGAGATTATTATTGAGAAAGCTTATTATTGGAGAATTTATTGCATTAAACTTATTACTGAGAAGTTTATTGATGTTATAATTGAGAATTATTGAAAAATTATTATTTGTGAATTATTATTGAAACTTATTTATTATTATTGAAATCTCAAATTTATTATGTTAAACTTACATAAATAATATTACAACTCATATGTATGAAAACGACTATACTGATATTAGCGATACGTCTCCTCTAGAACTTGCAAATCTAGAGCAATCACCAACTAAAAACTCAACAGAAGGCACACCCAGTTTAAACGTAACACCAAACGATTTAAGAATAAAAGAGGAACAATTAAAAAGAGAGAATAGAATTAAAGAACTCGAAAAAAATTTATTAATTAGTTCACCTCAAATAGTGACTAGGAGTAAAGGCCCAATAGAAGCTCTATTTTTAAAAACACCTAAACGACAAAATAAAAAAATGACTAGCCCAACAGTCAGATCAGAAATTCCCACTACTATGGCAGTAGATAAAGCTTTTAAATTTATTCCTTATTGTTCGGGAGAGGAAAACATAACCCAATTTATAAACGCTTGTGATATCGCCGTAAATTCAGTAGATATAATTAATGTACCATTACTTATACGTTACATATTAACTAAACTCACGGGAAAACCAGCCGAATGTTTAAAATATAAAGATACCAGTAAATGGATATACATAAAAAAACATCTAGAAGAAGCATATGCTTCTCATTATTCGTCATCCGCGTTACAATTACAAATAAATTCAATTAAAATGAACGAAAACGAAAGCGTTAAGTCATACACAGATAGGCTAGAAAAATTATACTATCAACTCGCGAATTTATATACAACTGGGAAAAACGAAAACGATGCAAAAGCAATAACACAACAGTTAACTGAGCAAACTCTAGCATTAAACATAAAGGGATTTACTAAATCAATTAGAACCACATTACGTAATAGAGACCCAAAAACACTTGAACAAGCAAAAGCTATTGCTTTACAAGAAGAGCTCGATCTAGCAGAAGATATAGATAGAGATAACCTCATTACTAATTTAACACAAAAAAGCAAAAATAACTTAAATATACCTATTAATCAAAACTATTACAGTCATCCCACACAACAACGAAATCCGAATCAAAGAAACTTCAATCCACGATTTAATAATAATTTTAATAATCACGAATTTATTGCAAGAAATACGCAACAGCAACAATTTAATAACCATAATTATATTAATCAACCACCTCAACGAAATGAATTGAATAATAGTAATAATAGTAATAGGCCTCCCATACGAAGCGCTAATAACGAAATGTGTTCTTATTGTGGCAAACGAGGTCATTCTATGGATATTTGCTACTCTAGACAAAACGACGCCGCACGTCAAAATACTAATTCGGGAAACGCCACACCGTACTCGCAACCCGCGCCGCGTACGGTACAACAAATTCAATGTGTGACCGAGAATTACAACGAAACACCGATAACGGACCATCAATGCGAAACTGTTTTCACATATTATCAAGAACAATCGATAATCATATAAAATGTAAATCTAGCGCATGTAACATTGATGAATTGCATCTCCTCGTTGATACTGGGGCAGATATTATTATCATTAAATTACAATTTTTAAAAAATAATTCATTCATCGACGAAACCAATAAAGTATACATACGCAGTATTAGTCAACAACTAATACATACAATAGGTCGAATAAATATTCCAATTACAATTAATAACGAAGAAATAAACGTAACATTCGAAGTCGTAGGTCCACAATTTCCTTTATTAAAACACGGAATATTAGGAAAAGTATTTTTAACCGAATCTAAAGCAATAATAGATATCGCGAATAATACAATAGTTTTGACAAATCATAATAATAAAGAAACGATAAATAATTGCTACACAATAAATGCACGTTCAGAATCCATAATTAAAATTCCGATAAAAAAACACCGAAGTACATAATAATTGCATTTCGATACAAAAACAAGAATTATCGCAAGATTTGTTCTGTAGTGAAAGGTTAACACACGTAAAAAACGGTTATGCCATATTTAGTATTTTAAATATATCTAAAGCAAATAAAAAATTTACAGATAACAAAAAACTCAAAATAATTTTAAATTTATATAATTTATTAAACAAATAAAATTTTATTTTAAGACAAAGAAATGCGTAAATCAAAACAATTTTTTAACAGATTATTAACCCTTAAATGCATGACTTTTTTTTTTTTTTTAACTAAATTCTTTTTAACTAATTTTAAGTCGTAGAATCTAAAAAAAATATTTAAAAAATTATACAAGCCATATTTACTATGAAAATCACAAATTTTAACCATGTTGCAAAATTGCTACAGTGTGCGCAAATGACTTCAAAATATTAAATTTCATCAGGACTTTATTAAATAAGATAAAATATATTAAACAAAACCAAAATTAACATTATAAATATTTAACATAACTTTACCTTTATAAATATTAAAACATAACTTTAACTTTATAAACTTTATAAAATGTAAAAAAAAAAAAAAGAAAAGGAATTTTATCTATTTGTTATGGTATGATTGAAAACATGTATGTGATTTGTTGTTGCACAAATAAATTGCACATTTTGTGCATTGGTTGTTTGTAAATCCTTTGCAGTTTGGATATTTACATCGCCCTCTTTTATCTATTCGAATTGGCCAATGACTTGTTTGATCTATTCTCACATCCTTTGATGGTCTAAACGATTGAGGCCTAGTACTAGTTATTTTATTTTGCAGTGGTGTAGAGGGTCTTCCTTTTTTCGGTCTTACTTCACCAATTTTACACAATGTGTAAGCAAGATCTTTTCTCCAACCAGCCAAAGTAAAGTTGGGAGCAATGTCTTTAGCTTTACAAACTCTTTTATATAGGATCCATGAGTTCACCACTGTCATATCTAACAAATGGTAAAATATTCTCATATACCATTTGCGAGACTTAATTTTAATTTTGTACCTGCCTATGTGACTATCAAGTAAATCCACACCACCCATATGACGGTTATACTCTTTAATCAAAAATGGGCAATCTACTCCTATTTGAGTTTTCATCTTTTTATCATAACGTTTTACAACAGAAATTGGATCTTTCCCACAATATGTAGATAAAAGTGTAACCACTTTATTGTCCTTCCACAAAACTAAAGACAATGGCGCAATTCCATATGATGATACTTTATCAACTGATGTTCCTCTTTTTAGGTTTTTTATATATTTATCATTTGGAAGTTCACAATTTGGAATTCTATTACACCGTACAGTTCCTAAAGCTAATATACCTTTTTGATACAAAAACTCAAACAGAGGTATACTGGTATAATAATTATCACAATAAAGTTTATGGTTTTTATTTTGTGGTACATTTCTGGTAAGTCTGATTACTACATTTGAACTTGCCCCTAAATCTGGTTCATTTAGCAACCGAAATTTTTCTCAATTTTCTTGACCAGTAAATATCTCAAATTTATAAGAAAAACCATCATCATCACACAATACAAATAATTTATAGCCCCACTTGTGCGGTTTGTCAGGAAGATATTGTTTTAGATAACTTCTAGCTTTTGTTGCACAAAGCTGTTCGTCTACAGATAAATATTGATTACATTGAACACTTGAATATTTTGTATTTAAATGTTCTATAAGAGGTCTTATTTTATGTAGTCTATCAAAACTAGGATTGTCTTTAGAGAGCATAGTGTGATTATTATTAAAATGTAGAAACCGACGAATAGTTTCATAGCGCCTTAGAGACATAGCATCAGCAATCTGAGAAAAATTAAGTTCAACGCTCCAGTAGTCTCTTACATTAGGTACACGAAAAACAGAAGCATATATAAGAATTCCAAGGTACCTTCTGAACTCAATCATTGATAAATTAATAGGTTTACTAACATTTGTTTGAATGGAATATAACTCAGTTTCATTTACAATATTTTGCATAAGTTCTTCATTGAAAAAATAAGTGAAAAATTGTAAAGGTGTATCTAAATCTAATATATTGTCAGATATAGGCATTTCTTTGAATATTAAATTTTGATCAGGTGATATAAAACTACCATATTTCCATTTTAAGTTCAAAAATTCTGGAAATTTTTTTGGAGGTTTATATGTCTGTTTAGTAAAATTTTGAGGCAATGGGTTATTTTTATTTCTCATTGATGATCTTTTTGAAATATTGGGACTATTTACATCTACATTGCAATCTGGGATGAATATATTAGCATTGCCCTCTTGTACTATTTCTATAGGTAATTGTTCAATATTTAAATCTGGTATAATTTTGTCAACGGGTAACTGTTCATTATTTATGACTAAACATAAAATGTTAATAAAGTATGAAAAATAATATATTAATCGTAAATTAGTAAATATATTAATACCTTCTAAGTGTTCATAAGTATTTATATCATATACAATTTCATCATCACTTCCTAAACCATTTTCCAAATCACTATTATCTAAATCATCTTCACTTAAATCCCAGTTAACAGATAACAGCTGTTCAATATCATAATCATTCAAATCCATACTAACTGAATACATTATAAAATAGAGTTTTACACATAAATAAAAGTTAATAATTAAATAAAATAATTTAGTTTACAAATATACCTTTTATAAAAACACCAAGCTGTATAAATTTCTAGAAAAATCAATTATCAATTTATGTTATTAACGCACACTGTAGCAAATCTGCAACACACTTTAAATCAACGATAAAAACAAAAATACAATATATATACGATTGGAAAATGCTTGTTATACAAATATATACCTTACTAGCTGACCTGTTATTTTTTAACTCAAGTTTTAACAGCCAAAAAAAAAGGATAAATACGTTTAATTATTGGGCATGTCACACGTAATACGCGTATCATACACGACTAGCATTTGTGATAGGATTTCCCTCCAATAACATAACAAAATATAAACATTGATAATACAAATGATGTATTAGTTTATAAACAGTCCGATAGATAGCATATTCAATTAATAAAAATATCATATTGTGTATTAAAATATGGATTTATATCGTGTTGCAAAATTGCAACAGTGTGCATTTAAGGGTTAATAAAAATTCAAAAAGAAATAAAACTAGAAAAACCAAAACATTTTACATTAAGAAGCACATTTAATTAATACTAATGAAACAATGAAAGATAAATACACCAAAAATTAATTACAGGAAATTAAAACTCATTTAGGCAAAAATATAAAAGAACTTACTGATCTTAGGGAGGAATATTTACCAGTAGGAGTAGTTATTTTAGCAAAGCACGAAGAATACCCAGAGACATGCATGTTCTTCAGTTAACTATTAATAATGATAGTAATGAAAATTTAACTAATCAAATATATTACAAATACAATAAAATAAAACCTCCAAGACTTTCATTTATTGTAATGATAGTGCAAGCAGAAAAAAAAAAAAAAAAATATAATAACAATAACTAACTAGTAGTATCGTATAAGTTGTAACTAACAAAGATTTATAATGTACAATTATTACACAACAAATGTTAATTAACCAAATATTATAATATATTTCCAACCCATTGTAACCAAATTGTAAGGGTGGAAACTTAAAACATATCACTAACACTTGTAAAACTTAGTAAAATACTATTTTTGTGAATTGTATCCTGAAATTTGAATTGTAAGAAACAACATAACACTTTTGTTGTTTCACCCCAAAATTGTTTCTTTAGCGGCGAGGTGTAATATGCATATATTAATACGCATATTCCCGAGTCATACGAGGATAAAAATGCTCAATTATATTTTATATAAATAACTATTGCACACATAATTGTAATTTAAAGCTAAGCCACGATCATAAGTACCAAATCATTGTAATACATATCCTTATATTTCATCACACGATCATGAACAAATTGTGAAATGGACACAGAGAAGAAGCCACGTGCGAATTACAAATCACAAACAACCGCAAACAACGTCATCATTCGAATTTGACGATCAAGGCCAAGGGCAACCAGGTGGCGAAAACAAAACAATTAACTAACAACAACAAAATCAAACAGAGTATATAAAGGCTCCGTTTCACCACCAACATCAGACGTGTCTAGCTATCAGCTACCCTTCTGAGTTTTGTCTTTGATATTGTTATTGTGCACTATTTAATAATTAATAACTGTATGTTCTGTATAAGCCATTTACTTAATTTTGTTAAAGAGTTTTGCAAAGTGTTAAATGATTTAAAGTCGCTTCATTCCATCCCGAAATTCATCATTACGATAGGTATCTGTTTTCATTGGGTACCACGTAACACTGAATACAGTGTATAGGTTTACTAATTTTATATTATTTTTGATAATTTGCTTCTTTTTTAGATTCTGAGTAACCTTTTTTTTACAATACAATACAATTTATACAGAATTTCACTTTTTAAACTTTTAAAATTATTTATTAACAATTTAATATATTTCACTATAATTTATATGCAACACTCGTGTAATTTTTTTATATAATTAAATTTCATTTATCATTCATGTATTGATTTATATTAGCTTTTCCAACACGATACTAATAACGTTATAATAATAATTTTAACTAATTTAATAATACATTGGTTTTATTATTGGATATTTTGAGCTTACAATTAATTTTTGTTTTATATTTAGATTTATTTAATTCATTATTCAAACTGATGTTGTTCAACAATTTAATTAGACATCAATGTTGACTCAAATGGAAACTGTATAATATGTTTACCTCATACATGCATTATACACTATCAGTAAGTTTCAATACACTAGGGATATATCATAGCACCTTTTACATTTATATAATCATACTTATTTCTAAAACACACAATGCATATATATGCATTTATAAGACATTCAACTTTTTAAGGATTTATACTGCACAAAAGAAAGGCCATAGAATATTAGGAAAGAAATAAATAAAATTAATTACACATATTATTTGAATATTTTGGTTTTTATTTCTACTGAAAAAAATAATACACAATTGATTAATTTTAGATACCATTCTTCAACAAAAGTTATATAAATGCGTACTCACCATTTATTTTGAACATTTTTCTGAAATTTTAAAATTTTAAATAATTATGTTAATAGGTGAAATTCATTTGATTAACCCTACTATGGTAATATACGTAAATTTTACGCATACGTCATATTTATAATGTGGCTACACTGTGTATACTGATTATATCGTTTCGTGAATCTAGATATGCTTTTATCAGTTAGTTGTGCATATTTGTTGATAGATGTATCGTTATTTTTTACCTCCACAGCTGTGTATGATAATCCCTACGAAAAACCCGTACGTAAGTTTTACGCATCGTTAGTAATACATGTAAATAATCCTACGTAAAATATACGCATGTTTACCTAAATGGTCCAAAGAGTATACGTGTATTTTACGTATAGTTACTAATACAGTATTGTTTTAAATTCAATAATTAGTACACAATTTTTTAGTATTACAATGGCTGATAATTCAACGATTCTTAGTATTTTGAGAGAACTATCTGAAGATGAAAGTGGTGAAGAAAGTGGTATGGAAGTTGAAGATATTGTAGATGATAGTGATGAGGATCCGGACTATGTTCCCAATAAATATAATTTTCAAACAGAAGACGAGATTAGTGAAGTAATTAGAGAGATAGAAACCTGTCCAATACCTCCATTAAAATCTAGGAAGAGAAAAATTAACTCTACATCTAAAACAGATGGTAATAATGGAGAAAATGAGAGAGAAACTGATCAAAATAAACATATAATAACCATTTCAAATACCTCGGAAATTGTGGGTAAAAGTGGATTTGTGTGGAAAACTGAGTGCAATCATTATAGCGGAAAAGTTCCTCAAAAAAATATTGTTCATATCCGACCTGGGCCTTCATATTTAGCAAAATCTGCATATACTCCCAAAGAGTGTTTCAAACTTTTTTTCACGGACGAATTAATTAATTTAGTACTTATTTATACTAACCAAGAAATACAATGCCAAAGAGAAAACTATGAAATTAAAACTATGCAAATCTAAGTGATTTAACATTTTCTGAACTTAATGCTCTGTTTGGTCTTCTGATTTTAGCTGCAGCATTAAAAAATAATCATTTGACTACAAATTTACTTTTTGACAGTTCGTTTTGTGGCATTAGATATCGTGCAACCATGTCGGAAAAAAGATTTAGTTTTCTAATTAATTGCCTTAGATTCGATGATCGAACAACCTGTTTGCAACGTAAAAATGAGACAAAACTAGCACCGATTTCAGTTGTATGGGATATTTTAATGATAAACTGTAAAAATAATTACAGACCTAGTAGTTACGTCACAATTGATGAACAATTGGTCGGTTTTAGAGGACGATGTCTTTTCAGAATGTACATCCTTTCAAAACCCACAAGATACGGAATTAAAATTGTCATGATGTGTGAAAATTCGACTAAGTATGTCATTGATTCAATTCCGTACTTGGGTAAAGGAACTGTACCAAACGGACAAGTTGCAGCTGACTTCTATGTTAAAAATTTAGTTAAATCTATTAAAGGTTCTAATCATAACCTTACAATGGACAATTGGTTTTGCAATGTACCACTTATTATATCACTTTTACATGACGATAAACTTACGGTTATAGGAACAATTAAAAAAAACAAAAGAGCACTTCCAACTCAGTTCACTGATATTAAATTTCAAAATAGAACTTCCGATACATCGTTCTTTCTATTTCATGAAGATTTTACAGTTGTTTCTTACAAACTAAATCAAAGTAAACTTGTGACATTGATTTCATCGGCACATCATGATTCATCGATTGATACAATTACAAAAAAACCCGAGATGAATTATAATGCTACCAAAGGTGGGGTGGATTCATTTGACCAGATGACTAACAATATGAACTGCAGCCGCAAAACTAAACGTTGGACTTTATGTTTTTTTTATAATATGTTAAATATAGCTAATGTCAATGCGAATGTTATTTACACTCATAACTTTTACGATAAAAATAAAAACGATGAAAAACCAATTTCTAGATTACAATTTATGCTATCTTTACACAAAGAACTAACTAACGAATGTCAACAACATAGATTGAGTTTTCCAAAAATTAGTAGAGAACTTAGAACTAACATCCAAGACGCATTAGAAGAAAAGCAAGTACCAATCAACGACAAACCCCAACACGTTCCTCGAAAGTATTGCGATTATTGTTCTTATAAAAAAAGAAGATTCACAACCATATACTGCATTGAATGCCAGACCAATTTGTGGAGAGCATCAAAAAAAAAAGTGTCTAGAATGTTAATAAAAAAATCTTTTTTATAGTTAAGTATGTTAAAAGGAAGTTTTTATTTTTATTATTTTGTCATTATGAAGTTTTATATATGTACTATTATGTTATAAGTTGCACAATTAAGTACAAAACAAGGTTTTGAATTTTATTTTATTTGTTTTATTTTGTTTGAAAAATATGTTTATATTTGTTGATGTGATGTTAACTGAATACACTGAATAAAAAGAGTATGTACAAGATTTAACAAGTATTTATATTCTAAAAATATGGTAATTATATAACTGAAAACAAATATGCGTACATTTTACGCATCATTACCTACAGTAACATGTAAATTATCGTTACTATACAAGGGTTAAGGTACAAAATATTAGCTTTGTTCGTTTTGAAAAATAGTGTACACTAATTAGTATAGAATCTATGTTAAGGGGGCTGTAGACGATGCAAAAAATCACGTAAAACAGGCCATAAGCTAGACAAAACTGTGGGACTTTGGCTTGATGGATTTTAATTTTGAAAACAAATTTAAAATATACAACACCTTAGCTTGATCGAAGGAATTTTCATTATTACAAAAATGTATGGTGTACTTAAATATATAAAATACATAAATTATTGTTTTCTTAAATTGTCAATATGGTATAGCTTGATTAAAGTATAGAAAATTCCTTCGGTCATTCCCTAGTTAACACGGGGACTAAATTAAATCTGTTTTCAAAACTAAAATCCGTCAATCCCAAGTCTCCCAATTTTGTCTAGCTTTTTAGCATTTTTGACATTTTATTAGCGTGGCGTAAATTCGATCAAATCGTTTTCTTGACATACGCCTGCGCGTGCGTAAATATATAATTACTCGTTCAAAGATACTAGGGTAACATTCGATTCTAAGAAATGTTGGATAAGAAAATAATTATTATACTGCGGGCGCTATGAGAACGGAAGTTGGCGGCGTACATAATACGTATATATAATTTGTATTTGCAAGACATAAATAAATATACAATAATACAAAATAATAAATTTAGGTATACATCAGTCATGGTCCGCGCATTTTCGAAGTGTCATTAGTCATTTCACATTGATTACGTGGTTGTGTGATTGTGTATTTTGAATTAAAAATTATTTTTTACAATTTTTGCATTGTTATCCGTATGGATACAAAAAAATACAAGCAATATGGGAAAAAACCAAACCTTTATTAAGTAAAAGGAAAACAAAAAGGATAAGTTATTTGTATACAGATTTAATGTATGAAAAAATTGAAAAAGACGATGATTTCTGGAATAAAAATATGAAGTTTCAACTAACAACGTTTTTTTAAAGATTACTTTTTATCCGATTACCTTTATTGCTCTAAATGTTTATGTTCAAATCCTTAGGACAATTTGGCCGTAAAACGAATTGTGGCTCGTTTACTAAAAACCACATAATTAAAATCACAACAAAATTATAAACATGAATCCACCGTCAACCTTTTTTTTTGTCTGATGAAAAAATTGTCATAATATTCTAAACTTTCATATTGATTTCCTGAACATTTGATTTTTTTGAGTTGTGGCCTTATTGTACTGACAGTGCGAAATATTAAATAATAATAAAAAAAATGATTACGTATTTTAGTATTTATGTAGATATATATTATGGCCGTGGCGAATTGTCATATTATCCGGTTTATGCAGTTATTAAAATATTGGGCGTCGTTATCATTACTTTTGTTTGAAATTTCGAATTTTAAATTTTGATTTGTCTGTTGTTGTTAAAAAGTAATGTGTAGCTCCTAAAGAGGATTTTTTTTATGATATATACTTGTCATCTTTAATACTATGGACAATTAAAAGGATCGGCGTTATGGATCATAATTGATGGCGGATGGCACAACTCTAATAAATATTATATTATTGTAATAATAATTAATATTTATTACCCGATGTAGGGGAGAGTGGCTTAATATGACATAGTAGGGTAAAATGACACACCAGTAAATTTCATAGAATAAACACGTTCAAAGAGTAGAAATTATTTCTAAATTAATGTTTGATAATTGTTATCATAAATCGTTATTATTTGGATATCGCATACAACTTCAGTTTGGTGAAATTGATAAAAACATTGTTTTGACGTTCTTGATAACAAAAAAAAAAAAAAATTCATGTGCAATTTAATGCGAATTTTTTTAAATTAAGGTAAATATGAATTTATATATTATTAAATAAACTAATTAAGAATAATATTAGTACATAGTCGATTATCATTATTATGTTTTACTATCGTTAATTGATCTTATTTGAATAATAATCTATTAAGGCAATATGACATACTACTGTGTCATATTACCCGTTTGTATCTACTTATCAGAAACCTATACCTAATTAAAAAATATTTTATTATATATTTATGTATATTATTTTAGAGCAACAACATGGTTTCAAGTTATAAAAGAAAAACTAACAGGCAATATTGTACTTGTCTATATTGTAATGATTTGTTCAGCCGTTCTAAAGCTAAAGAGCGTTGGATTAAATGTATTTTATGTAACAAATGGTCTCATGCTGAATGTGCTGGAGTGAACAAGTTTAGCCAAAAAAAATTTAAATGTGATTTATGCACCTAATTTAAATAACTATCTAGTCTTCATTATAACTGTTTTTATATTTTATTTACCATTATTTTAAGATAAAACATGACAAAGTATGTCAGTATTAAATTATAATTACCTATAAAGACTGTATTACTTAAGATATTCTTATAAGATTTATTATGTTATATTATAATATGTCATTGTGATAAAACTAAGTTTATAATATCGTTGAATATGTTAAATATAAACTTTTATAAAATTTTATTAATATTAAAATATGTGTGTCATTTTACCCAACCCTATGCTTAAAATGACATAGTAAGGTAAAATTGAATTTTGTTAATTTAAAAAAAAAAAAAAAAAATGTAAACTAATTTGATACAAGAATTATTTGAAGAAATATATTTGAAGTATATTATAAAAAAATTGTGTCTTATAATTAATGTTAAGTGCATCAAAATTGAATTTCCAAAAAGGTATGTCATATTAAGCCACTTTCCCCTATTTGTTTTGGTCCGCCGCCGGTACGTAATTATTCAACAGCGAGTACAAAAATATTCTTATTTTAATTTTCGATTAGTCTGGTGTCTGCTGTTTGAAATTAAATATAATATTAATATGGCTATATTCTCGTCAATAATCAACATTGGACAAGGCTATTTTATTATTCTCAATTATTATTGTAGTTCCAGGAATCATAACGTGGGGCCGATAAACGGTTAGTAGCACGATAATGGGTTACTCACACTTATGTTCATTTACTTCTCACACACTGACACGGCGAAAATATAAAAGTGTATGAAATGCCTAATTATTACTCCTTAAAACATGACACGCTCCAGCCACCTTAAGTGTAAGTGGTGTGATCAAGTGTGGTATTTCAAAATAAACGTTTTTGGTGTAGATTAGCTAACTGATAATAGTATTTCTATTGATAGTTATTATAAAATATAAATTTGGCCATTAAATATTTATAGTTAATATTCATGGTTATAGCACAGATTATATTCATATAATCTGTGGTTAAAGTTTAAAACAAAACATAAAAATCACGTTTGTAGATGAAATGTATTCAAAAGTTTAATCAACTATTAAATGATAAGAAGTATGATACCGGCCAACAATTATAATTAGGTATCACACCTACTATACGGTTGATGTGAAAAAAGTGTAGGGATCGGTCCAATATGTGATCTACCGATAAACGGCTGGTCCATTGTGTGATCTACCAATAAATGGCTGGTCTAATGTGTGATCTATCAATAAATGATTGGTCTAATGCTACTGATTGCTTCTTATATAATCATACTGCAAAAGTATTTTTTAAATCCGATAAAAAATCAGCAAATATTTGAGTTTGTATCGGGTGACATGACCGCCACCATTCTTCTTTAAGTTGGCGGTCTAATAGTGGAGATGCACCATTGACTTTTATATTGTACTTGGACTTGACTAACTTCCACAATGACTCTATTGTTTGAATATGAGCTCCAGTATTTGGATCCACAAAATTTTCAGAATGATTTACAGATTGATGAATAAATCCATGGTCCTTCAGAGAACTATATGCTCGCCACTGATCGCTGTGAATCGTTGTACCGATTTCTACCTCTCTTTCTATTATTGGTAATAGCGTTTGTCGATCCCTCTTTTCTACAATGAAAAATCGTCGTTCAGTTTTGTTGTCATTATTACAACATAAACCAAATACCCACGGTCCCTGTATTCTATTTCCATAATTTCCATAATTAAAAATACAATACGGTCACAAAATCCATATCATATCGGTAATTATATAGATTAGGTATCCATATCGTATCGATAGTTATATAAATATAGTAGGCACTATAGTGTAAAATGGAGGTAACTGTAATCAGTAGATCACACGTTCCACCTATACAGCACTTTATCGTAGGTAGCCATTTATCGGTGGATCACATATTGGACCGGTCCCAAAGTGTATATACACTAGTAAAACACATATTTAAAACGAATATCGTGTAGGTAGGTAGGTACTAGGTACGAATACACTATTCCAAAACGAACGCTTTGGTGTACACTTATTGTGAAAAAATACGTAAAAATTTGTCAAAACGAACAGTTTTTGTATCAGTAATACTGTTCGCGCCATATGCCGCGATATAAATGTAATGTGTTATGTAATTCGTTTGTTCATTATGTTATCATTTTCATGCGATGTTTAGCGGTACGTTGCGTATCCGCAGCCATCGTCGACGGCGGTGATAAGCCTGCGTGTGCGACCGGCCGGGTACGTAATCGCATCGTTATCATCGCATGAAATGTATTCGTTATTCCATGTTTTTCAAATATTGTCGGTTATGTTATGTTAGTCAGTAAAAGTTAAAGTCATGTGCTCAGTGCCACAAGTTTCATTAAGTTCGTGTGTTTTTCAGTTTTGTGTGGTGGCACTGAGACACTTATCTTCATTTTGTGGTGTCCGGCGGCAAACGTCCGTTCGTTTTCGTGGTGTGCACACCTATTCAAGTGTTCGTGTTCCCGTGTCTGCAGTCATTTTCTTGTGAAACCACGTTGTCGTCATCTTTTCGTTTTGTGAATCGACCGTCTGGTAAAGTATCGTTCGAGGCAATCAGATATTGTCCAGCGTTCTAATTTTCATTGTTTGTAGTTTACCAGCGGTCGCCTTGTGAATAACGTGGTTTTGTCATTCGTGTCATCATTCGGGCTGCAGAACGGTTTTTGTCTTCGTTGGTGACTGTGCTTTGTTGGTCGCACGCACTAGTCGCTGTGACTTATTTTTTATTAAACACTGCGGTGTGCCGTCGTAGGCATTTGTCAAGTCACAGCACTGGTGCGGTCGCGTTGGGATGAAATCCGCCATCAATCACAGTCACATGTGAGTATTGGTCGACCATATTCGTTTCATTGTGTGTAAAAGTCCAACGGGCCTAGCCACCAAAGGCTATATATATATTATTTTTATTGTTTATTATTATTTATTATTTGGTGTGAGCCGTGTGGGCCACATATTGTCAAATATTATTTAATTTTTTCTACTTGTGTTTTATAGTATTTATTTAGTTGTACCAACTGGTTTTTTATATCAAATTATTCTACAACTGCATATTGTTTATTATTTATATTGTAACATGCACCATTATATGTAATATAATTGTAATGTAATTACTAACAAATAATAATACGCATATTTCTGAGTCGTACGAGGATAAAATGTACAATACTTCTAAATTATATAAATAACTATTGCACACATAATTGTAATGTAAAGCTAAGCCACAATCATAAGTACCAAATCAATGTAATACATATCCTTATATTTCATCACACGACCATGAACAAATTGTGAAATAGTCACAGAGAAGAAGCCACGTGCGAATTACAAATCACGAACAACGGTAAACAACGTCATCATTCAAATTTGAGGATCAAGGCCAAGGGCAACCAGGTGGCGAAAACAAAACAATTAACTAACAGAGTATATAAGGGCTCCGTTTCACCACCAACATCAGACGTATTCAGCCATCAAGTACAAACACTCCGCTTACGACAGTCATATTTACTTTGTTATTACTTTGCTGATTTTTCTAAGTGTAAAATAAAAATATCATACTCTATTCTTTCAAGTTTAAATTATTGAACTTATATTAAAACACTTAGAAGTACTATTCAATAATAACATTATCGTAGCGTCCTCAAACCACTCGAGGCACGTTACAATATTTTTATATATTGTTGGGCCAACCAGGTTATATTATTATAATTATAATTATGTTTATTTATTTTTTGATTCACACATTTTAGCTGTTAAGGCATCCTTATTTCTTATTATAAGAGCTGATAGCAGCGACAAATACCATGGTAATACCTCTAAACTCGTCGTCGTCTGCGGCATGGGTGGTGGTGTTGGCGATGGCGGCGGTGGTGGTGTCGGCGGCTTCGCCGACACCGACGCTTGATTAGTTTTTCATAACTTAACTGAAATTAAAATTTACATTACACTAAAAATTATTCATTTATAGAAGAATACAATTCACTTACTTTTGCAATGGGTCACTATGTGGTCCGGCTTTCTGCAATAATAACAATCTGAAAATAGTTACATATTAAATTATATTTGAATAATATAGGTAATAATAATTTAATAATATATATTTCGTATAATTTTATAAAATAGTCCCTCCCTCAGTCGACATTATGAAATACGAAATGTTTTCATTATGGTCCCATAAGAGAAGGGCTGTTGGACCTGAAGTACACGGGCTCGTTGAAATTATTTTGCAATGTTTAAAATTTTAATAGAAATACATATTTTATATTACGTAATGTTTGTTATTAAAATAACATTTAATTTAATTTATATAATTATATAATACGTATATAATATGCATTGGCTTCAACATTAAATTTCGATGATGTTATAACTACTGAGTTCAAAGCCCGTAAAATAAAATTTTAACAAAAAACAAATAAATATAGTAACTAAATGTAAATTTAAATAAAACAAAAACAATATTTTATTGATTTTAATAATTTATCGTAGGTAAATTGTATAATTGAAAGTTTTGTAAAGGACTCAGACAAACATCTAATACAAAAGTTCAGAATTTGATTTGAGAATCCTGGTTATTATGTAAGTATTAAATTAATAATTTAATAATAATGTCTACAATACTGAAGATAAAATATTAAGACTGTTTTTGTTTGTTTAAATTTTTTTTTTTGCTCCCGGCATTGTGATTAAAAATATTTAGCTACACAAACTGTCAAACTTCGCTATTGAATATAGTATATACCTACTACATTTTTTTTTATTGCCGTCTGGACCTTACCTCATTTTTGACCGCCCCGATGACGACGGTCACCACGGTCACGGCGATTACCGCCGCCACCGGAAACGGTCATATTCTGAACATTAAATGCGCCGTAGAATGCCATCTATTAATTCATAAAATGGAGAAAAAAAATTAAAAACTTGAATATAATTTAAAGTAAAAATGTTACGTGAAATAATAACGAGAGTAGGTACTTACAGTTGGGCTGTCTGGAGCTTTATGTTCAATTTTAAATGTTCAGTATATAACGCGATTACAGATATCTTTAATCGCGGTCTTATTGAGCCATTCATTTGATAGTGTAGCATTATATTTAGTTTAACGCAATGAGTAGTATAATTGTTACAGATTAATTTCTTCCACTAAAGCTGGTATGTGGAATTACCGAATACCTATTTTCGCCTTTGAAATAATGTCTTACGAAAAACTATGCTTTCCGATCGCGACCAATGGTTTGTTAAATACAAAAAGCTTACACGGTTCTGTATATATTGTACATTGAATTCAATAAATGTATTATTCCACTGTTTAAGTTTATGAAGTATAATAAAATTAAAATAATAGTCTTAGATTTAATGGCTTGATTTGAAATATTTATATTGTCAATAGTCCTTACTCATAGGGCAGAGGACTTGTAGCTCTAAAAAATCACCATATATATGTTACGCCGAATTTGTGAAATCACCAATTTCATGAAATCGACAAGCCCATTATATTAATATTATAAATTAATGTGTTGTACTCATGATCATACATAAAATGCTGGAGATAAAATAAAATCTCATTGTAATAATAAAAAACTAAAGTTATAAAAATATACTTAATTTTTATTTATAAAAAAAAGAGAGTTAGTTATATATATATAGTAGAGTTATTAAGTATTTACATTTGGAAATTTTGACAACTACTGCCTGGGTGGCACGCCGAATTACACATCATTTCATTTTTCCTACATGTGCATTTTTTTGATGTGCAATTCGTACGGCAGGTACAACGTTGATATCCTTGTCCAGTCCCAACTGATCCTAATCGAACAAGTTGCCGTAACGAATATTCATTTGACTGAACGTCTGTTGTCTTTAAGGAATAGTACTTTGTAGCAGCCAAACTGTTCCGCTCCAGCCATGTGTTTAGTGTGCCTTCTTTTGTTGCTATACGAAATTTACCGTTTATTTCTTCTATTACAACTGAAAGAAGATTGGCTGCATCTCCTCGCCCTCGATCTACCGATGGGATAGACACCAAAACATTGTCACCAACTTTTAAGGGAGGGAGAATGCCTTTGCCTCTCGTTACCATCCTGTCCGCTTGGCATTTTAAATTGTGTGCAGCAATTTTGCGTTGTGTTACAGCAGGATGATCGGAAACTACCTCTTCAACATACTTCATAAAAATAATACCTAGTTAATAATTAATAATTTTAATTACATTATATCCATAGACTTACTTCGTCGGTGTCATTTTCAATATCCAAAATGTTTCGTGTGGTCTTTATTAAGTTTTCAAGTTTCTGCGCAGTATTATCTTCTAATAATACAACTGTATCCTGCGTATCAACTAAATCTATTGTCTATAAAAAAATATTTTTTATTATTTCATCAGTTATTACTTTTCGTCGATCGTAACCAAATTTAAAAAAAATTCCCAAAATGGGTCGTATAATAAAAAGTTTGGGAATCTTACTTGTACGTCCTCATGATTTCGATATTCCGGAGTGGTGGGAGTGGATGTGGATGTAGTCAATGGATCCAAAATCATGCCCAACATATCTTCTTCTAGCGTTCCTGTCATTATATTTTCCAACAAGTCATGAGGTACTTTTGTTGCCAGTCCCATTCGTGCTTTTTGACCAAAGACTGATTCATATGGAGTCATCTTTATAGCTTCGTGGTATGTGTTAACGCCCCATTGTACAAAGGCGAGGCCGTAACTCCATGAAGCAGTTTTGTTATCTCGCATCCACGCCACCAGCGAATCCTTCAGTGTACAATTACCTCTTTCTACAGATCCTTGACTTTGTGGATAACGTGGACGACCATTTACAAGTATTAAATCTGGCCATAATGACGCTAATTCTGTTATAATACCAGCAGTGAATTCGCGACCATTATCGGACTGTAGAACGTGAGGTGCACCAAACGTCAAAAATATGTGCAACAATTCTTTCGCCACTTCCGAAGCCTTTTTGCACTTCAAAGGCCGGAAAAATGAAAACTTTGTTAAGTGTTCTTTGTAATGAAGAATAAATTTAAAATCACCGTCAGGTAAACTTTGAAAGTCGACAAGGTCCACTTGCCCACGTTCATTTAAAGAAGAAGATAAAATAGGCCGCACAACAACGCCTCGCGTATATTTTTTTTTTTGATTTTTCCGCACACCTTTCACAATTAGCAATGTAAGTTTTTACATCAGCCATAGTAATATTCGAGTAATGCTCCATTATCTTCTTGTGTGTTTTTGTCTCACCTTTATGTCTACTGGCCACATGCATGTCACGGATAATACCATGGAAACTGTCGAATACTGCCATAATTCGTTGATCACGTTTCCGTCGCACTCGTCGAACGCCAGCTACCTCGATTAAATCAAATTTATCACGGACATGATAATACCGCCTATCTTTTTTTACAGAAGCGTCATCAGTTAAAATTTTTACAGCTTCGGCATCTCGTTCTGCTGTCCATTTAGAGTCCATATTTAATAAATTTACTAATGAATGTTATTATTTATTATTTAATTATATTTAATTGATTATTGCAACTATTAATCGTATTTATCGAACCGTCGCACACTGTTAACTACTTCAGCAGACGAAACAAATAACTGAACACTAAAAAAAAAAACTAGGTCTCACTACATTACAAGTAAGGGAATGGTCGTTCGTCCGTCGTTTACACGGACTTTTATACGCTTATCGATATCGCGTATAACGGTATAACTTAAAGGCGCGTATAACGGTATAACGTATAAAAGTCGCGTATAACGGTATAACGTATAAAAGTCGCGTATAACGGTATAACGTATAAAAGTCGCGTATAACGGTATAACGTATAAAAGTCGCGTATAACGGTATAACATATAAAAGTCGCGTATAAGTCGGTATAAGTTTGAAATAAAGATAATAATAATAATATGGAAAATATATATGAATATAATAAGAATAGAGACAAAAATTAATATGACACTGAATTACATGTTTTGCGTAGACAATAATGAATGATGTGGTAACGCCAATGGGTTCAAATATTGATTATTTATATATCTATCACTATTCATAATAAATTATATTCGTAATAATGTGTTACTGAATGCATGAAATCGGCAGAAAAAAATATGTCTATTTCATGAAATCGGCAAATTTTAATTGCTGATTTCATGAAATCGGCAATTTTTCTGCCGATTTCATGAAATTGGTGATTTCACAAATTCGGCGTAACATATACACTTAAATAGACAAAATATGCACTTAAATTTACAAAATATGTATTTTAATATATTTATAATATATTTTTGAATAAAAAATAGAATCTCTCTGTGCGTACTTATTATTTTAATGAATAAATTTTATTTAACAACTTACAATTAATTATTTGAAATATCTATATTCTGAAATAGCGTCCCCTTGGCCCGTATCCATAATATTTTGTACATTAAACAATATTATACTTATCTGTACAAATAAAATTATAACCCGACAGTCAATATAATCGGCGAACCTCGATAAATATTATATGATCAAAATTTAAAATAATTTTAAATTCAACATTATTGTGGTTGTATAAATAAATAAATAAAAACATCGACGGAAAAATATTGATAAAATGATAAATTATATAAAATACGCATCTTAAAGTATAAAATGGGAGAAAAATGCCCTTAAAACCAAAAAAACGCAAAATATGCACCATAAAATTTCAAAACTAGCTTTGTGGAAGCATGAAACGTATTTGTTTCGCGCTCTGCTATTTTTGTGACTGTACAAAAAAAGTATGCAAATGCTACAAGTCCTCTGCCCTAGTCCTTAGTAATCCGGATAAATTTATTCGGAACCTCTATTAGTAAAGCATACTAGTTGCAGGGACGGCGTCAAAGTGGCACAAACTGCAATAGTGGGCGGTCGCATCTCCTGAGACAAATTTTCGTTCTTCCCCCCCTCCGAATATTTTGGCCCATGATGCATCAGACTTAAGTAGTATGAAATGACCGGTTCTGGCCCCCCCGCAAAACCGCCAAAACCGCCAACACCCCCCCGCCTACCATCGATGACCTTATAGATAACATTTGACCCCAATTAACCCCAATTAGGCTAATTGACCCTAATTAAAAGGGTTAATTGACCAATTAGTGTCAATTAGGTACTTAACCTGTGACCTTTAACGGGTTAATTGACCAATTAGTGACAATTAAGTACTTAACCTGTGGCCTTTAACGGGTTAATTGACCAATTAGTGACAATTAAGTACTTAACCTGTGGCCTTTAACGGGTTAATTGACCAATTAGTGACAATTAAGTACTTAACCTATGGCCTTTAACGGGTTAATTGACCAATTAGTGACAATTTTACGGGGTGATAATGGACCGATCAGTATCACCCCGCCCCGTCTATACGGTCCCCCTCCCCTCCCCTCCATGTTAAGATGATACCCTCTTCACCGTGTTCCGCCGCCGATGCCGCCGCCGCCGCAACCGCCATCGCCAGCACCACTTCACCGTCAGATTTCCCCGTCCGCCGCCCGCCCCGCCATCATCGTCACCACCGCCCCAGCATCGGATTTCCCCGTCCGCCGCCCGCCCCACCGGCGGGTAGCGGGGCCCGGCCCGGCCCGGACCGACCCGACCCGTCGTCGTCGTCGTCGTCGGTGCCCGTCGCCGTTCCTATCACCGAGTCTCGTCGTCGTCGTCGTTATCATATCGATAACGATGATTTTCCCGATTCTCGCACCGTTACTCCACGTCTCGTTGCGATCTCACGCGATCGCGTGTAAATGATAAACGCACCTATTGATAACGTGTCATCAGGAATACTGTAATTCAATTCGCGTTAAGCGCTAGCGTGTTCACCGGCGGGCACAAGCATTTTCTTTCATCGACATCGTGTAGTTCGAGTACAACGTTAACGACGAGTACATATAGTTCGCGTGTTTTAATATTTTCACTCCAGTTGAAAAAGTAATCGGTGATATGACTCAGCAGTTGTTCGAAAACAGCTACTACTCCCCCGTGGAAGACTACGTCGTCAACGTTACCGCTAATGCTAATGCATATAATACTGCTGCTGCTGTCAAAGAGAACGATTCGCCCGCAATGGAAAATATGCAGAAAGATTCGCAACAGCGGAACGCTACCGCGGAAATGATAGATTGCACTACGTTTACGTTGGACTCGGGCGAGCGTAAGTTTATCACCGTAGGACTGGATCCGGCGAGCGATTTTAACGTGACGGTACGTCTATCAAACTCGACTCGTGACGTACGCATATCGTCCGAGTTTACGCGTCGGCTGTACTCGATGTTGGGCCATATACTTTCGATCATCACGGATTCGCCAACGTTAAGAGGTCGCGGAGAACGGTTGTTTCTCAAGGACGAGACGAGCACCCTGTCCAAAACGATGTATCGCGGTAAAAACATGCTGCTCGTGGACTCGCATCGTAGTAACGGGTCTCGCGGCGTGATGTTAAGCCGAAGTAATCTGTTAAAAATGCAAGATTTGAAGCGCTGCGTAGAGGAAACGATTACGCGCAAACTGTTCGTCTCCCGTGCCACCGTTTGCGAGCTTATGGATCAAACGGTCTTGTACTTGTCGCGAAATATATACAGAGCGAGCGGTACATCGTGTACGGAAACCGCGGCACTTATAAGGAATATTCATAACGATTTGATCGCGATGCACGTGCCGTGCTCGTTGCACGATCGCGGATTTCTCGAGCAGATAAAACTGTTCGCCGTCGATCAACTCGCGCAGCGATGGATCGCGGCGAAACGATCGGCCGCCGATGACGGTGGTTTCTGTTACGTGACCGACGGTGATGAGAACAAAGACGACGGCAACAACAACAGCAACAACAACAACAACGCCATTACCGAGAACGACATCACTTATCCGCTATCTGAGGTAATTAATTTAATCGCTTTTTTCCACGATTATGTAATATTTATGGTATTTATTTTTTATTTTTTTTAATCTTTTACAGCAGCAGCAGTCCGTAGACGTGAACGATGGACCGCTACATTTTAATTACTTCCGTTAACGATATCGCCGCCGTCGCCGTAGTCAGCCCCGATAAACATTTAGCGGTGGACACGATGGAAATATATGGTGGAGAATAAAGTGTTATGTGTGTGTGTAATAAAATTAACAAAATATCAAAATAAAATTCAAATTCGTTTATTATTATGAAATACGTGTTGTTATTATTATTATTATTATTTATAATCTCATACAACGTTATAGCATATGTATTTATATATATATATAGTATATAAAAGTATTAGTTTTTTCTGACTTCACCGGTAAACGGGTTGTACTGAATGACTCGATCGTGAATGACCAAGCAGTAGGCGGCCGTGTTCGCGGGAAAATTATTCTCGCTCTCAAACTCGATCCGCAAGTCGACGCTAGACGTTTTAGCATCGTCGTTTTGCCGCGAGCAGTCTATGCATATAAACGGTCCAAATTTTTTAAACTGCTCTGTGCTAAGACACGGATACGAGTTCGGTCGCTCGTAATAGTATTTCTGGAAATCCACGTAGTTCTGATAGAACATTGTAAACAAGTTTTTGTCGAAGCTCTCGTTGAAATTCTCGTACGGGTATTCAGTCGAGTTGATGTACGCCTTGACGTTTGTCAGCGAACACGTATCGTAATCGGAATCGGAATCGGCGCTGGAAGCGCCGCCGTCCGATACGTTTGTCAGAAACGCGATGATCAAACATCTAGGTTTTTCCACCTGCGAACAAGTCTTGACCATCCACGAGTGTTTTTTCGACTGCGGTATGTTGGGGTACTCGCAGAGCTCCCAGTTTCGGAAGGCGCAACTTATCGTTTTTTTACCGTCGATGATCTTCAACAATCTCAATCTTTCGCGATCGTTAACCTTGACCACCGGTACTTTCCACAGAACGCGCGACAACACTACAGCACATTTTTTCAACTTATTTTTTACCACCTCCAGATTAAGATCGTCACCGCCCACGGTGCCGACGAAATTCAGACAAGTCCAATCGTTCATGGCTCTGTTCAAGATCAGCTGTTGACTGCAGTTCACCAGAATCCGGTTGTAATCCTCGCAGAATCCGAAAACGTGTTTAAGCGGTATGCAGCCGCTGAACGTGTCGTCTTTGGTGAAATTCTTATTCAAGTTCACGATATCCCAACCCGAGTTCAGCAAACTATTAGCGTCGGCGGGCGTGTACGAGCAATAGCCCTTCATAGCGCTGGTAACACCGGGTTTTTTAACCCGTTGCACCTCCACAGAGTTTATCTCGTACTTCATCTCGTTGAACATGTTCGTCAACCCGTTATGGGCGATATTGATATCGCATTTCAAATCCGCCGGTCTCGTTATCTTTCCCTCGATGTACACGAAACTCTCGCTGGGCAGTGTGTACGCATCACGATTTTGTATAGCGATACGTATTTCATCGCCCTTGTTCAGCGCGGTCGTCGAAAACGGCAGAAACGAGTGGGTAAACATCTCCTGGATCGGCGACTCGTTAACGTAGCCGCCGGTCACGTTTAAAAATTCTTTATCCATCTGCACGCCGCGGAGCGTTACTTACTACGAGTGGCGTGGGTTAACTGACGTAGAAATTCGCGATTTTCCCGCGTCAATGTTTTTCTCGATATTCTTCTATAACCGTTACGACGATGACCGCTACTACTACTACTACTACTACTACTACGTGGACGACGACGACGAGGACTTCGAGGATTCTTAATCGTTGCAACACCAGAACCGCGCTTCTCAACTGTTCCGCTCTTAATGCGTACTTCGCGTTCCGTCGCGCAGTATTTATTCACGTTAAACTTCAAACCCATTTTTAATCAATAATCGCACGCTTATCGTCTCGCCGCGAAAATCGATCAACTCGTCGTCCTGATCGGTTAGCGAGACTCGCACAAAGTCCACAGCGTCGGTCTTCAACTTGTACAGAATGCAGTATTTAGGTATTTCGACTATTCTGTAGCCGGGCGGGGATTCCGGATAGAACTCGTGTATCGTGTGGGACTGTTGCCCGTTGTCGAATGAGCCTAGGGCTAGATTACACTTTACTTTTATGGCGTTAACGTTCATAATTTTCACCACGTGATCCGACTCGTGGTAAGCGTGAGGCGTGAGTACTCTCGATAGTTCAAAACCCAACAGCGGCGCGATACTGTCCGCGCAATCCATCCGTATCACGTGACTGCAATGCAGTACGCATTTCAACGTAGTGCTGTCGGCGGTCAGGTGAAAAAAATCCACGTTCTGACCCAATAGCGTCTGTATTTTCGCCTCCAGCGTAAATATTTCATAACAACCCGGTGGCACGGTGATCGGGTACAGATTTTGCGCGTTCTGCGGGGTCGGGATCACGAAAGCCATATTGTTGCATCCTTTTCGCACGTTCGGTATGGAATTGTACGTCTGCAGGCTTAAAAGGCCTATTTCCGAATTATCACCCACCTGTATGGGCGGAAAGAAGTGACATTCCAGCTGAGAGCTGTCGCCCGTAAGCGAAAGCGTTTGAGATGTCGATATCATCACGTGGTGGTGGTGGATCGTTTTAAAAATATCAAACACAAGCGACCGCAGTTGTACGTGCCGAACGATTGATGACTATCGTAATTGTACTCTATATCGCATCCTTTGAAGTACGCTTGAAGCGGTAGCGGTGGCGGAAGGTTTCCAAAACTATCGTAATAGCTCACGCGGTTCCCGATTTTTCTGTAACACACCCAATGCGTGCCCGAATTTTTCTCAATGTCCAAATTGACGACCGCAGCCTCGTTAATTCTGTACGCGGCTGGCAACCTGTCTACGCAGTACACGCCTCGGAAATGACGTATTTTCATTAGTTTAGCGTATTTTATAATTTCGAAATCGAACAGAGCACGATCGGGCGGTACTAGTTTTTTGCACCGCGTCTCTTTACGCCAGCTTTACGTGATTTTCCCGCTTTACGTCGCAAAATCGTTTTACTCGTCTTTTTATTGTTATTATTATTAGTCTTTTTCCTCCTCATCCTAATCGTCGTCGTCTTCTTCCTCTTATTCCTCTTCTTGTTCATTTTATTCATCTTCTTTGTCGGCGATGACGACGTCCCAGCGGTTCGCGTCATTCAATACGATCCGCCCTTGTACGGATGTAGATACAATCCTTTGCCCAGATGTACGGCGGAACCGGTATTCGATGCGGAACTAACGTCTCTGATAGCTTTGACGATGCTGCCGGCTCCGCCGACCAACGCGCCGAGAGCCGAGAGACCGGTGAATATGGGGATTAACGATAGCGCACCACCGGTTTTCGGTATCCGGATCACTCTGGGTTTAACGATTTTTCGTTTGAACGCGTGTTTTCTGGCCGCGCCGACAGCCATCCCGATTAACTTGTTCATGTTGGGCGGCGCTCCGCAGCACGCTTTAACGGAACGCTGTATCGCTTTTTTAGCCACGCCGACAATATTTCGAAAACCGCATCCGGCCCCCAACCGACGTTTGGCCTTCATGCCGGTGGTGACCAGCCACGAGGCGGCTTTTTCACCAAGATCCGCGTCACTCGAACCCACTCTACTCCAGGCACGGTTTTCCAACACGAGATCCGCTTTCGAGCGTTCCGCGAGAGAATCGCTTTGACTGTACGCGATATCGTGATCTTTGCAATAAGAATCCAAAACGTTCACACCGTTCTGGTTTTCCGCCAATCGTCGCGCTAAATCGGTTCCGGGTCCGCAAAACTGATAACCCGGTATGTGCAGCTCGACCGGTAAACTATTTATCGCGGTGTTCAACAATCCCGCACCACTAACACTCTTAACGCGTCGACGCGATGACATTGTATGATCGCGCTGTCCTTCGCACGTCCATATTTATACGATGCGATTTATAGCGCAGACACGCACTCTCCGAGTGGCCAATATCGATCCGCCGAACGGGTGCAGCGGCGGCGGCCGCTCGAGACACGGGCCGCTTTTTCCTAACACGCTACGCGCCCTAATTGTCGGTCCCTCGGGATGCGGCAAAACGAATCTAGTTTTCACAATGCTAACGCACGAGAACGGTGTTAAATTCGAGAACGTGTACGTGTACTCGAAAACTCTGGACCAGCTCAAGTACGTCATGTTGGAGCGGATCCTGAGCGAGGTGCCGGAAGTAAACCTGTTCAAGTTTCACGAAAACGAGACCGTCGTATCGCCCGAAAAAGCGTTACCGAACTCGGTGTTCATATTCGACGACGTCATTTGCGAGAACCAAAACATCGTACGCGCATATTTTTCACGCGGTAGACACAACAACGTGGACGTCTGCTACCTCGCGCAATCTTATTCGCGCGTGCCCAAACAGTTGATTCGTGATAATGCAAACTTTATCGTGCTGTTCAAACAAGACGATATGAACATGAAACACGTTTACGACGAGCACTGCTCTAGCGATATAAAATATTCGGAGTTTAAAGATTTCTGCGCGCAGTGCTGGCGCGGCGGTAGATTTGATTTCGCCGTCATCAGCAAAGAAGATGATCGCGATAACGGTCGTTTCAGATTCGAGTTCGACACGTACGTCGTTATATAAATACAGGTCCGCGTCACGCGCGCGTAACACTTAATCGTGATCGTGTTGCGGGTGAACAACGCGCGACTATGACCGCCGCCGCCGCCACCTCGTCATCGGTGTTAACCGAACTGATCCAGGCGAGAGCGAATATCAAGAGTAAATATAATGCGTTAAAACAGGGCCGATTCGACACGGAAGCGATGGTCAGTAATACGTTCGGTTCTATTATCGCGCCACTCAACGGGATACGTGATAATTTGAAACGATCATCGTCAATGTTATTACCCTCCGCACGAACACATACCTCACCGCCATCGCCGCCTTCACCATCATTTAACGACGTTCCGCAATCGGAGGACGCGCGCACACGTTTTCTACAAAGATTACAAGAGTCCGATGGGGTCATCGATAAAACGTACGGGGCTCGAAAATTACGTAACGATAATGTTGTTTTGGGCGGAAAAGAAATTAAATTTATCCAGAACGATATACTCGTCGACGGCGTATCGTATCCCCTGACGGTGGGACTGCTCGACCTGTTAACCGTAAAAGACCCCGCGTCGTTTTCGCGGTACGACGCAACGGATTTGGCCGCTTATAAACGGATTTTGATTCAAACGTCCGTGCACACGAGAAAAAGCGACGGCACGCGTGTGAAAAAAACCCGAGGTAAAAAATATGATCTGATTTCAAAACTGTTCGAATCGGACAAGGCCGTCGTCGAATCGACACCGTCGCCGCCGCCGCCGCCGCCGCAGCATCGTATCGGCGGTAGAGGTATAAATATGCGTTTGCAGAAACATAATCTAGTCTATTGGAACGATGCGAACGAGTTGGTCGATAGACTACGTCTACTGTACGCGTCTCTGTCGGCTGGCAACACCGGTGTGCGAAACGAGATAATCTCGATTTGCGAAGAACTCGTAGAAGTCGGGCTGTTGCCGCGAATCCCCACCGCGAATGTCTAAACACGATTTGGCCGCCGAGTTGCACAGACCGGCGAGAAGAAACTACCCCAGGCGTCGCGTTCTCGTGTTCGGTAAAAACGATTTGTTTCAAGCGGACCTCGTGGACATGTCGAAATATTCGCGAGAAAATAAAGGATATAAATTTATATTATGCGTCATCGATTGTTATACTAAATTCGCTTGGGGTTTTGCGTTAAAATCCAAAAGAGGCGAAGAAGTCGCGGCGGCTATGGGGAAAATATTCGAGATGAAAAAACGCGCGCCACCCAATCTACTGCAGGTGGACAGAGGGACGGAATTTTATAACAAACATTTTAAAAATCTAATGAAAAAATTGAATATAAAAATGTACTCCACGTACAGCGTGGTCAAAGCGTGCATCGTGGAACGTTTCAATCGCACGCTGAAAGAGAAAATGTTCAAAGAGTTTACGGCCAGAGGTTCGCGCGACTGGCGCGCGTTACTACCCGAGTTGTTCGACGCGTACAATAACACCGGACACAGAACTATCGGCGTGAGTCCCGTGCAAGCCGAGGCGGACGTGTCGCGGGTAAAAATCACGGCGACGGCGACGTCCGCTAAACACGGCGGTAACCGTATCGAACGATTTAACGTTGGCGATAGTGTTCGCGTTAGCGTGCACAAGGGCGTGTTCACCAAAGGATACCTACCGAACTGGTCCACGGAAATATTTACTATTATCAAGGTGAATAAATCCGATCCGTCAACGTTTGTACTGCGAGACTACGCGGGTAACGATATCGCGGGCGGTTTTTACGCCGAGGAGTTGTGCAAGACCCGATATCCGGACGATTATTTAGTGGAAAAAATCGTGCGCGCTAAAGGATCACGCGTTCTCGTCAAATGGTTGGGAATCGACCGCTCGCACAACGGTTGGATAAATAAGAGCGATCTCAGAACGTGAGCCGCAGTAATCGCTCGAATATGAACGTGTTCGGGGGCTCCGCTGCGAGCGCGTTAAAAAGATCGATCGATGAGACGGATAAAAAATTTGAAAAAGAATTGAAATCGCACGATAAATCGATCGCCAAAATGGAGACGATGCTCGTGTATCTGAACGCGAAAATCAACGAGACCACTATTATCGTGTCGGAGACAACTGTAAAAGCCGATGATTTGGAGCAAATAGCCGAAAAACTTCTCACGCAGATCGGAGGCGTAGAACATTTAGCACGATCGGTAGCGGATAAATATTACGAATCCTTATCGCTGAACAATTCGATCATCGATGAAATACGTGAAAACGTAACCAGATTGATGGAGCTCAGCGAGAAACGTGTCACCACCGACGTCGCTGTTATCAGCACCGGTATCAATCCTGTACGCACCACTGCTAATTAGTCTAGTATTATCAGCGTGCTAGACAACACGTTCGTGTTCGTGAGAACAGCAACAGCAGCAGCAGCAGCAGCAGCAGCAATGTCCGCAATATTAGACGTGCAATGCGTGCTCGACGGTAATGCGAGATACGCGATCAAGGAGATGTCCGTCGCCGCTGTGGACGGTTTAGCCGTACAACATTGGATTTTCAAGCACCCCGCGGTGACGGCGAGGCGTAACGTTAAGAGTATAGCGGTCAACTCGTGGCTACAGCGCAACTACCATCAGCTGTCGTCGTGTTGCGGTGACGTGGAGTACGGGGAAATCGAGCGGATTTTAAAATCTTTGCAATTCGATCGCGTGTACGTCAAAGGAGAGCAAAAAGTACAGATAATCAAAGCGTTTATTCCACAAGTCGACGTGGTGAACATGGAGGAGTTGGGATGTCCGCGATTAGATCGACTGCGCGCCAAAGACGGCGTTGAAGACCGTCACACCGCGACCGTATTACCCTGCTGTATATTTCACATGAATTTAAATCAATACCACTGTACGCTTTATAAAGTGTTTGCATTGCGCCGATGGCTTGTAAATAATTCTTGAAAAATATTTATACATAATTTTTTCGTGAATAAATATAGTGTTATTCATACCACTACTGACAATGTAAAAATGTGTTTATTTTATTATCATAATCAGATACATATATATATATGGACACGGACACGGTCACTATGTGCGGCCTGTCTCAACCTGCATATATAGAGATTTACCACAATCTAAAGAAGTCAGACGTCCGAGAGTCCGATGAATCATATTCTTATCAGACACACACACACACACACATGGTGTTATTCACTATTGACAATGTAAAAATGTGTTTATTTTATTATCATTATATATATATATATATATATATATATATGATTACATGATGGTTATTTTTTAATCTTTAATATTTCACTAGCAATATACTTAAATATATGTATAAGACCCATTAGATTTTACTTAATCACATACGCTATGTGCGGCCGGTCTCGATCTGCACATATACCAGAAACTATAGGTCTGTCCGAGAGTCCGATTAATCAAGTGCTTATCATAGACACATATGGCGTTTAATCTTATATAGCGCGTACTTAACGATATATCGATTTACGAATACGGGTCGTTATATCGCTTGCTGTTTTCCCCTCTCCTCATTAATATATGTATTTATCCCTAAAAGCGGAGTGGGTTTGTTATAATAACATACACACATCTAAGACCGTAAATATACATAGTTCGTTCAGTCGTTCAACTTCATCACACGAAACCATAAGTCTACTACTACTACTACTACTACTACTCTTCGATCACTACCACTGCTGCTGCTGCTGAACATTAGTATTTTTTTCATTTTCTACTCTCGCGGTTAACACATACATACACATACAATATCTTTCTCAGTAAGTTTATTTACGTTTTACCTGTATATTTCTTTATAATATAATAAATATATTATATATATAAATAAATATTCAAAACTTATAAAAATAATTATATCTTTTCTTTTTCAGATTTTTGATTACATCATCAAGCTAGTATATTTCAGACCACAGATTACAATCAGTTCTACTACTACTACTACTACTACTACTACTACTGCTACTCCTTCTTCTTCTTCTTCTTCTTCTTGTGATTCAATTTAACGCAGTCAATACAGTGAGTTATATTATTATTATTATTTACGATAAAACGTATATTATTTCTATAATAAAATCCTATATAGTTCATTTCATTTATTGTTAAATATAAACGTATTTCATATTTTTTAAATTTAATGTTATTATATGAACAATCTCTAAACTATAACTTCGAATGTTATATAAACTAAAACTCTGATAAAATAACATTAAGCGTTAATCATCGAAAGTTATTTACAATTAACTAAGCTTGATATATATATATATAAGCTATCATTTCTAGATTATATTTTTCACTTTGTTTCCGTATATAATATAATTTGTTGAAGAACTGATTTTTCTTTTTTTTAAAAATCAATATTAATTAAATTTTCTTTTTCTTAGTATGGATGCATTCAAGGCACGTATAATGGCTGATGCGGCTATAGAAAAGATCAGCGTCGGGGATTTGACGGTGGATCGTCTATACAATATCCACCAACTCAACTGCATCACTACTCAGTACGGGGCATGCGTGAGAGCACTGATGAAGGCCATAGAGGAAGATCACAAAGTTGAGGTTTTTTTACCTAAGGCTATAAAGATGACTGAACTCGAAGCTAAAAGTTATAACGAAGGGGAGAAAAATTTAAATTTTATTTATCTAGGTAAGAATGGTCAATCTTTTAGATATCGACTTGTGTAACATTTTAATAAAGTACTGAAAATAAAAATATATTTATATATATATACAGAAAAGTTATTAATTATTTTTATAAGTATTATTACTCGCTATATCCTATATCAGTATGTTTCAATAAAAGAAGTGTATCTGTAATTATATATAAGTTTGTTCGTTATAGTAACACGTTATTAAATATGTTATTATGATAAATAGTTATCGTTTTCTGGAGAGAGAAAAAAAGATAATAATATAAATAATAAAATATTCAGATAATTTTTAGGTAAAGAGTAGACGATTTTTTTCTAGGTAAATATATAAATATATTATATATATATATATATTTGTTCTATACAGAAAAATACATCAGCAAAATTTATATACAGATAAATAAACTGTTTAAAATATATATACATATACAATCTATATGATAAAATAATAATAATGATAACTATATCAAAAAAAAATAAAAATAAAAATAAATAAATAAATAAATAAAAATAAAAGTATAATATATTATTAAATTTTATAATGACCATGTGCCAGAGTATGCACACGGTCATTTAAAATATATCGTTTGTCATCCGATCTGTTCAATGTTTTTTTCATCGTCACGACAGTTTTAACTCGATGTTTGAACGATCGGATGCAAGCGTTTAACCTGTAAGACGTGTATGGGCTGTAGGATGGTAATGACGCTGAAGTTTCATCGCCGTCGTTTGTAGAAGTTGTTGTTGTTGTTGTTGTTGTACTCAGTCGGCGGTGTTTTTTTTTTTGTTTTTCAATCCGGAGATTGGTTTTTAACAAATGTTTCACAATAAATGACTTCTCCATTTTTCTCTATCGTTCGCCATATTTTTAAGCTCCCTGTAGGAAGTGACTCCTGCATCCTGCATTATTTGACTAATGTATTTCGTCCTAGGTCTTCCTCTTGATCTTGTACCCTCTATCATACCTTCGATTATTATACTATGCAGTTCGTCTCCATGCCTCAACGTGTGTCCTATCATCTGCCATCTCCTTTTCTTTATGGTGTTTATCAGTGTTCGTTTTTCCTCTATTGTTCTCAGGATATCTTCATTTGATCTTCTATCAGTCCAACTTATTCTCTGCATTTTCCTCCAACACCACATCTCGAGAGCTTCTAACATATCTTTTTCTTTCTTATTAATTGTCCAGGTCTCACTTCCATATAATGCCACACTCCAGACATATGTTTTTATGAGCCGTTTCTTCGTTGCTATGTTCATATTTTTTGATGTTAGTATTTTTCTCTTTTTAAGGAATGTGTTCTTTGCTTGACCTATCCTGCTTCTGATTTCTTTAATTGATTTCCCGTCGTCTGTTATAATGCTGCCCAAGTATTTGAAATGGTCTACTTGGATAATTTCTTTGTTTTCTAATGTTATATTTATAGATGGTACGTTTTTCTTGTAGCATACTAAGGTTTTGGTCTTAGCTGAATTTATTTTCAGACTATATTCTTTAAACGTAAAATTCATTACATTTAATGCTGCTTGTAGGTCTTCCTCAGATGTTGTGAGAACGACTATATCATCAGCAAAGCGAAGCATGGTTATTAGTACCCCTCCTATTTTCACTCCGATTCCTTTTTGTTCTAACCAATGCTTTATGACATTTATTGCTTTTTCAATAAATACATTGAATAATGCAGGAGAAAGTGGGCACCCTTGTCTCACACCTTTTTGGATTCTAGCAGTCACTGTTGTTGTATTAATGTTGATAGTGGTTTCTTGTTCTTCATAAATTTTATAGAGAATACGTCTGTCTTTAAAATCTATCTCTGTTTCTTCCAAAATTTTAAAGAGACTTGTCCAATTTATGTTATCGAATGCTTTTTCTAGGTCTATAAAAGCCATATAAGTGATTTTTTGTCTCTCGATTTGTTTTTCAAGTATTACTCTCAGACCTAAAATAGCCTCCCTGGTTCCTTTGTTTTTCCGGAACCCATATTGGTCGTTGTCTAATCTAAATTCTATCCTTTTACTTATCCTTTTACTTACAATTATTGTCAGTAATTTAGCCACATGCGATATCAGGCTTAAGGTCCGAAAATTTTCGCATTGATTGGCTCTTGGTTTTTTTGGTAGGATAACTAATCTACTGCATCCAAAATCTCTCGGAATTATTCCAGTCTCGTATATTTTACATAACAGTTCGTACAGAGCGTTCTTTATTTCATCATCTGTCTGTTGTAGGAGTTCTGTGTTTAGTCTGTCTGGGCCTGGTGCTTTGTTTTTCTTCATTGTTTGAAGTGCGTCTTCAAATTCTGATTTTAGGATCCTTGTATTTGCATTTGAATCAAAGTCGCCGTCGGTTGGGTTTTCGACGAGTAGGTCATTGTTTTCTTCTTCTCTGTATAGTTCTTCTACGTATTCTTTCCATCTATTCGCTATTGCTATTTCATCTATGAGTAAATTTCCTTCTTTATCCTTTACGTGTGTGCATTGTGACTTTTTTTCATTAAAGTATCGTTTGATGAGTTTATATGCCTTGTCCTGTTGATTGTATTTCATCATATTGTCTATTTCTTCACAATTCTTTTCGATCCACCTTTCTTTGGCTTTTTTCGCTTCACGGTTTATTTTATTTCTTAACGTCTTATATTGTTTTTTACTTTCTTCATCTGTTTTGTTTTTAAACAATCTTCTTCTTTCTATATCTTGAACTATTTCCATTGTGATCCATTCGCTTTTCGGTGCTGGTTTCCCCCTAATTAATACTTCTTCTGCAGACTGGGTAATAGATTCTTTTATGCAACGCCACCTATGTTCTATATTATTACTACAGTCATCTGTCTTCGGCTTGTCTTTGGTATCAAATATTTCTTTGCATTTCTTTTCGAACAGTTTTCTTGTTTCTGGTTGCTTTAGTTGACACAAATTCCAATCAGGTCCTTTATTTTTTGGTCTTTCTAATTTCTTAAACTTCAATACTGATTTGATCATTACCAGGTTGTGGTCACTGTCAATATCAGCTCCTGGGTAAGATTTGCTAGATTTGATCTGGTTTTTGTATCTATTCCTTACCATGATGTAGTCTAATTGATATCTGTTGATATCACCTGGCA